>VUQG01009036.1:9088-21833 GCA_015106755.1 Etia nguti | reverse complement strand
AAGCCAAAAAAATTTTTTTTTTTTTTTTTTTTTTGAGTGAAGGCCACACGCTCTGTCATGTAGTGTATATGCTAACTCAAAAGGAAGGACAGGTCCTAGCGATTCGGTCGCTTGGGTTGATGTGACCAGGACATGGCCATGGCAGCAGTGAAAGCCCGGTTGAGCCATAGTGACACGTCGTCTCCATCCATCTTCAGTCTGAAACATTTTACGCTAACTGACAGAGCGTGGCGCTTGCTTACCCACCTCCCAGAGGAAATAGTCCAGACTGGTGTCTTCTTGACATGCACTAAAGAGTGAGCAGTCCAGAGGTCCAGAGGGGCATTGTGTATTCAGTCCAAGACGAAAGGTTAGATCCTCTGAAAAGAAAGAGTAGTTCAGTATATATTGTTGAAAGTGACAATGACTTTTTTTGGTGTGTTATTCAAGCAAATAAACAATTCTGTCAGTCCTTTCAGATTTTTTTTCCTTGTTGCTGTTATTGTGAAAGTGATGCTGCATGCAAGAATAATGTGTGCATTTGTCTATGTGTATTTCTTATATGAATATTTTCATATGGAATACCTACCAAAACAGATTTGTCCTAATAATTATGCAATAATTAACATCTTCTTGCATGTTAACTAATCTGTTTGAACGGGTAAAAAAAGGCCAGTGTTTTTGCTTTTCCTAATTAATATTGCATATGTTTGACAATTTAAGCAAAAAATATTTAAATATTCCACCTATGCAGTGTGCTTGCTGACAGACTAAATTTTGTCTACACTTCTGTTCATATCCTGTATCTCGGTCAGGTACCAAAAGAAGAGGGGGGGAGGTAGAAAAGGAGAATTGAGCAGTGGCTGTAGTAATAAATCACACGATCGCTGGTGACATTCATACAATACGGATACAGTGTTAACTCAATGAGTCGGACAGCCCTAGCCTGTTCCTCCATCCTGACCTTGCCTCCCTGTCGTAATCAATCATGTTGGCACGGCACACACGCTCCTTATTTATTATTACTCTGGACCCGCATGTACAGTAAACAATGAGTAGAATACATTCGAAAGACTGAGAGAGTAGGGTGCTATTATAAGAGAGGAGGTAAAGGTCCGGTGGAATAACCGGGGGGCATATATGTCCAGCTGGCTGGTTATAAGACTACTGAACAGGACAGTGAACAACCAGCATGGCCAATAGTTGGCTATATTGTGCAGAAGTAACCAATACTAAGCGCACATTGTACCAAAAAGGTGCCATTATTGTCACTAGATAAAATTGTGCTGCTGTGGATGTTGTGAAACAACATAGTGTCACGCCTATTGGACTGCTTTTATTTTTTATTTTGTACATGAGTGGCAGCACACTTGGATAAGTGGGCTCTTTTTAAGGGAAGGTGGTGTTAAAGCTTTTCTCAGGTCTGTCCTTACTTCTAGATCACATTAAGAAGCCGTCAGACAGATGTCACTTATTTCTATGCCTTTTGACTGTTTTCCTTTTTGAAATATTCTAATTTTGACTTCTGCTATTCTCAGGTAGCAGGTGTATATCCTGAGTGACAAACCATTTTCTTTGTAAAACTAATAGCTTACAAAGTAGTGTAAATTAACAATGACCCAATGTGAAGCCTTCATAACACCACCATAACAATCCATGAAAGCCAGCCAAGCCAGACGTCATACAGTCCCATATGTAGCCTATGCAGGGGGCCTGTCTTGGCAACAAAACAGGGCCCCCATGTACAGCAGAGGGCCCTGAACTCTTCATGAAGGATGGCTGGCTATGAGGAGGGCCGAGGGGGAGTCAGTTTAAAACACATACCATATGCAGTTAGGAAGAGCCTCATTTATCAGCCCCTGAAATTCCTTGGTTTTTACACCTCAGACCCCCCAGCACTTTCCCTCCTCCCTGAGGGGTTAGCCACCTCCTAACTGTACACCACAGATGACAGGTCGCTGAGACCTGGCTTTAACTGCAGACCACAACTCGGATTTGTCTCTCCATGGAAATAAGAAAGAACTGATTATGTAAGAAATCTAGTGATATGCTGTTCATCGGTAAATATTCGATAAATAAGCCATGAAATGAATTGCATAGGTCCTGTTGCAGTTTAGAGTTTGAGTATTTTTTTTTTGTTTGTTTTTTTTTCTCTTAAGTCCATCAACCTTCCCTGTCTTTTTTCGCCCTTCTCCTGCCCTTCCTGTCCAAACTCTTCTTCGCAGTTGGACATCATCTGGCCCGTGAATGGCACATTGTTATGCCTGTTCCTCAGTGGCCGTCTGAGCAGATGCCATGAGCAGCCGCAACACTGGTCCCTGCACAAGGTTGGTAGCTCACATTCAACACGAGGCTGTAAATTACATCCCGCTAACACACAAACACTCTGCGCTCAACTGAGTTTCAGCGGTTCAGAGCACCACTGAAGAAGCATAGCATATCCTGATTTTGTTTCAGCGAAGACCAGTTTCAGGCAGCGGGGGAAGTGGCCCCTGTGGTGCACAACCATGGCCTAGACGAAGAGATCATGCACAGACAGCTGGGCTTTGAACTCCTTACCCCCACGTTCCTGGGGTCAGCAGCTTGGTGGCCGCAAGGGTCAACCAGCAGCAAGAAGCCGTCTTCTAGTGAACTGCCGGACTTATTTTGACTGGGTCCCTGTGGCACGATTACCCCATGGTGACTGGAGGTGCTCCTCTTCTGAGGGATCAGGTGAAGCAAAGTTTAGAAATAACACTTGAATAATATGCCTGCACATTACAGTGCAAGCAAGGGAAAAAAATGCTACAAATGCTTTCTTTATTTGAAGTCTCTTCGATTTAAGACTTAAACAATTATAAAATACCTGCCAACAGTTTCATGTTTTATCTGAGCAAAACTTCAAACAAAATCACAGAGTTAAGCTTGCTAGAAGTTCAGTAAATAACACTATAGATCTGAGATGACACACAATAAAGTGTGATTTGTTATGATCCTGGGAAATACATGGCTCAAAATCCAATCAAAGATATCACCAAAGTGTATTTGAGGAAGAATCATCCTTGTTGCGACTTGCTACAGACAATATTTACACACTCAAATCCCACGTCTTGTCAACGAATGCATAGTGGCTTGCTAAGATATATGGGTTACTTTATTCATAGCACTTCAATTACAAAATCATGTATTGGGGGAAGAATAAATTAATAATAAAACCCCCTATCTGAACTTCTAATATTTTGCTTGGCGAAGGGAAACGAATTACCCTTTTCAGAACTGATGATGTATTACTAGCGTTTGATCCTTGGAGGTTTAACCATGCTCACATTCATTACTTTCAAGTGCTGAGGTGTATCTGCAATTAGAAGCACCTTGCAGTGGATTTCTGACACTCCCGCAGACTTGAAACACCAGATCATAGAATCATCACAGCATTATACTGCAGGAGAGGGGACGGTGTCTCCTTCGAATGGAGGCAAAGATGTGGGGGGGTTGGGCGGTGGGGTGGGTGCGGGTGCTTAATTTAACCATGTGCCCATAAGTGAGGGGAGACGGTAAGCAAATGAGGACCTTTCATTAAATCAAAGGTGATTTTTGTTCTGCTAATGGGTGCCCCAAAAATCTAGTACAGCAGCGAAACATGTGATCATTCTCTGTGGAGCCTGCTATACTGTTACAGACTGGTCAGGGCTATTCTTATTACAGTATGCATAATGTAATGAGCATGCTTGTTTAATTTAATCGCACTGAGTGGACTGTGTTAGTATTTCTTTGAAATGACAAAGCCATACAAGAATGTGGTTTGACAAAAAAAAAAAAAAGGAATAAATAATAAAACCACTCACCCAACTTGTATAGTAAATGCATTTGCATTTTCACAAATGGCAACCATTTACATGGTATAGTGATTTCCTAACATGGAGACACATAAGCGTGTTTGCTTCTGCAATCTGTGTGTGTGTGTTTCCTCACCGTACAGTCCAATTTCAAATTTGGATGTCCAACTCTCAAATGCTTTTGGAATTATTGTTCTCAAGAATCGCTGTCATCCTCAAGTCCTGGTCATTGCAGGGCCAAAGCGGCCACTGTTGTGAAACACCTCAGAGAAGCAAAGGAAGTTTAGCCAAAAAACACGCTGAGCCATTATGTTAAAGTAAACGACAGCACTTCCTAATGTCATTTGGCAGAGCTAGCGCTCAGCAATTAGGGCCTCTCTTAATGCGACGCTGGGAGCATTTCTCCTCAAGGTTAGCGCCTCATTTCCCCACGATGGGTCTGCAGGGCCGCACCAGATGCATTGTGGGAGCTGGGGGGCGCGAGTTAGGACAGGTGTCCGCCACCTTGGATATCTCCCCTCGCAGCTGGCACCAGCTGGCACCCCCAGTGCCCCATCCGGACGGTCTGCTCTCCCTTCTCCGTGGAGGAGGAGGAGGAGGAGTACGAGGGGGGCATGTCAAGGGCAGACCTGGTACAAGCTCACTCACAGGGCACCCATGCCATGACATGACCTGGCCACTAGGGGACCTGCCAGCAGTGAGGGGTAGGAGTAATGCGGTCCAGCCATGCTCGTTCAGAGACCTGCTCCACCATCCCTAATGGACCGGCGATGATGAGGCCCAGCAGTGCCAGAGGGTCAGAGGCAGCTTCTGTGGAGGACGCTGCTCTTCCCACTAGAGAGCGGAAGATGTCATGTCTGAAGGTGGTCTCTCTGGATGCACAGCAGCTATTTTGCCAGGAGGTAAATCGTAGAAGAATTACTGTGTCTCCAAATTACAAACAAGAATCCATGGAAATCATATTGTGAATGTACATGTATAGATTTAAACAATTATTATTTATGTACATATTATTCTAACACTAACAATTTTAAATTTATACTTAAAATTACAGTAATATATTTTTAAAAAGAAATTTGTTTTTAATACTTTGGAGAAAAACACAAGGAAAATTTATATTCATATTTATAAATTTCTCCACCTTAGTAGTTAAATAATATTCATTTTCAAAACGTGAAAAAAAAAAACAGATACATTTTTTTTTTCTTTTGCTTTGCCTTTGCTTTCTTTGTGTGGGGTTAAGGTAAATTATTATGAATGCAAACTGGCTGACTTGTCTCCAGTCAGGAGAAATCACTTCACATTATAAGCACATTATGTTCCAGGCAATACCACACAGTGCTTTTCTACTCTTGATGTGAGTTAATTCACTTAATATGTCTTTAATGGGGAGAGGCTTTTCTTAGTGTAAAATGGTTTCAACGCTGACCATTATCTGAAATCAAGCCTAATGATGGCTCCGGTTTATGATAATGACCATTATCACACACGCCACTATCATGCCTGCCAACTGATCAAATGATCTTGCATTTCTTAGCAGCGGTCTGAATTTGTTAGTCATGTAAATTTAAGCCCTTGATGAAGCGTACCCCCCATTTCTCCTCACACCCCTTCTGTATAATATTAGACATCTGATGCTTTTGCTGCTGTTGTGCAGACCTTATATTGAACCAAGCCTGCTTTTGAAGTTCCTAACAGCATATAGCGTATCAACTTTGCCCTCATCAGCCCTTAATGGGCAAACAGAAGCGTGCAGGAATTTCATAGTCTCCTTAGTTAACACAGTCATCAGCTTCAGTATATTAAGGTAACTGTGAGGCAATAATAATAATTTGTAATAACACACACTGGCTCTTGGTATCTGATGCCACATGAATCCTTTGAAGTGCAGACTGTTGATTACTGTAAATGAGAGCTGTTTCAGGGTGGATTGTGGGTAATTATATGCAGTGCACCCCAGGGAGCAGTGCTAGGACCCAGGGGACAGCAGTTCCACAGGAGAGTGAAGCACAGACAGAGCAACACATGCTGGGCCACCGATTCCCAGCATGAAACAAGTCAACAGGCCTGTCTTTTATTTCTAATGTCTGTGATTTACATGAAAGAACCACTGTCACCCAACCGCAACAGAGTGTTGTATACCGCAGTTTGATTGACAGGATTTCATATTTCACTTGTCCCTGCGCCCCCTACTCCCTCCCTAAACAACTTGATGATGATTGCAGCATTATATCATAAAGCATATTGCCAGTTTAGCTGCTATAACTCCTCTGCATGTAGCATGCAACACGGATGAAGAAAAAAAAATCTGTTACACTATGAAAAATCCAAAAGATAAATTGTGTGAATTTAAATTAATGATAGGACTAATTATAATATGAAAATTCATCCAGTGGCTCTTGGTTTTTTTTTTTTATTTAAAATGTCAATCACATGCAAAAAGAAGACAAATAATATTAAACACTTAATAAATGTGCACTTTAACATAGTAGCAAGCAGACAGAGAAATTAACGTAAAGTATTTGCTGTGTGTAGACATTAATTATTATAAATGCATTAAGAGTGTTGTCATACTAGCACTGCTTTACGCAGGCTAACGGGAGCACAGTATTTTCTATTTACTGTCTGTAAGCCGTATATTGTTTATTTACAAATTGCAATCTAATTGCAAGTGTTTATTAATTTATCAACTACTACTCCTTCTGTGGACAGCCGTATGAATGTTTGCGTATAAATATAATAAATAACTCAATTGTAAAACACAAACTTTCAGCGATATGTTTATTTGGAAGTGAAATTGTAAACAATGTACGCTAATGGATATTTTAAAACTGCCTCAGTATCTTCACGCAGCTACATTACAGCGTGCTGTAAAATATCTATTAAATGTTTATGTGCTGCCTCCAAATGCTAAACATGCAAAGCTAAAGGCACCGATTTTTCCGAGTGCATATTTTCTAATTGTCCTTATCTATCAAATATACATTGAAAATTGAATTCAAATTAGGATGCAATGTGAAGCAAAGTTTCCAATCATGCTGGGAGCCCTGCAATCTCTTTCTCTTCACTTGAGCTCATTTCTCCACTAATGACTTTGCCCTCTGATGCAAGCCAAGGGATCATCAAAGGTCCTTGAAACAAAAAGGGAAATATAGCAATTACTGGGACTTTCATCGGCGAGAAAGAGATTAAAAACCCCGTGGTTGTATAAGCACCCGAGAAGCAAACCGAGATCTGTTTCACTATCAAATGTATATTCAAGCACTTCACTGCAAACGTTATTCATCAACATGTTCTTCCTTTCACCACTCTCATTCATTTTTTTTTCCATGCATGATAATAGAATCAAATGTATTATGTATTACTAATCACATGATAAAAGCCTGTGGTGCTAGTATTGCATGTAGATTCCAAAATGCTGTGCATGTACAAGAAAAGTCATTGCCTTTTTAACAGTGGCCTGAGGGAATGGAGTTGTCCCTTAGCCTCCATAACCATTGACACAAAAGGTCCCCTAACAATTTCAAATTACTGCTTTATTTCTCTCTCTTATATAATCCACCCACATTATTAAATCTACCACCTTCTGGGACTTTACTGATACAATAATATTACAGTGCTAAGATGTTTACATTCGAGACGCCAGCTTTCCTTGTTATAAACATGTATGCCCTTAGGAATTGTGCAATACGTATGCATACTACTTGGCCTAAATGAGGCACAGGTCATTTTGTTTTTAAGAGGGGTCAATATTACCTCAAGCAAGGGGCCAAGGCTAACACCAGAACCTGACTGAGCAGAAAATGGCTCCTGATACTCACAGATGAGATCTATTATACATTAAACATGCTTGTAAATATTCACTAGTCAGACTATTCAAATGGAAAATATGGTTTAGGTCAAAGGTCTATGAAAATGTTGTCTCCAGAGGAAGTCCCCTTAGAATAGAGGCAATGATGATAACAGGGAGAAACACCCATAGGGGACTAGGGAGAACATTAAGAGTTGTTTTACATGTTTGACTGTGGTGCAGCGATGATACCAGGGAGATAAATGATGGGCACTTATTAGACTGGACTGACCTAGAGTTATGTACCATGCCTAATGGAATGTAACACTCCCATCAATTTTACAAGGCCAGGCTGAATTACAATGAATTAGTGTCCAATAAAGTTTTCTAAATAATTTCGTTCAACTAGTTTATTTGCATAAAGGATTTTTTTTTTTTAAAGTAATAATGTCCGAACAGGTATTCTTATTTAACACGACGACGCTTATTGAAATCTATGAATAGCAAAGCTCAGAAGGTACAGAATAATATGTGAACATCAGTTTTATTAGTGGTTTGTCTCACTGACAGGATCACATGGCTTGAAAATTATTTCATCATGTTCAAGTCCAACAGTGGGACCACGGTGTTATCTTCTATTTTTGTCTCTCTCAGCCGTATATTTCAGAGGCCAGGAACAATGTAGTCTGACAGACATATTCTTTATGAGGGGCTCGTGGTCTCTCTAATTTGACACAGTTGTCAGAGATAAAGCTCCTTAGAGAGTGTGGCCATGCTCTGGGTAAGAATGGGGATTAAATTAACACCCCCACCTTCACATTCTCTGACCCCAATACTGGAGAATAAAACATACATGGTGACTCACTTCAACACCCCAGATCTCCCCTCCAACTTCATCTTTGAATGTATTTGGAGTTTATTCCTAAGTAAAACAATGATACTCGGCTTATAGATTATTATTATTCAAATCCACATTATAAAACAGCTTTGCAAAAGTGACCAAGAGCATAAATTCAGTCTGCTAAAAATTAAAAAATACATACAACAATTATTTTTACAATCAGATTTAATTATATGAGGAAACAGTGCTGCATACCTTCAGGCATTTTTTTTTTACGATAAATGTGACCAGTAAGAGCAACAGAAAACAGCTTACAGAGTGTAACAATACACTCCCACTCCTCGGTAGCTTCCTATCAAATGACCCGAGCACGTAAAATCAAATCAACACTGGAATGGATCATATCAAATTCTAATGAAAACATAATATGCTCTTAAAATGTGTGTTGGCCCGGCAGCCAGTCATCCAGAGAGTCTCCCCCAGATGACGTGATGAATAGGGAACACCGATGGAATATGCATCAAAGTCGAGCTCATGATTTATGTAATAGCAGTCACTTGGACACTGATTAGCTGCTCTGTCAAGCGTGTAATACGAGAGGCACAACCCCTGGTTTATCAGTCATTTATCTGAAGTGCGTCCTGATATTATCACTGGATCCTAATGTCATCATTATGCCGCACAGCATGTGCGGGCCAGTGTGTCACGGTGCCGGCGACACTGCCTGTCAGGAGTTCAAGCCTCTTCATTTGCAAAATGCTCAGACATTCATAGCACTATGTCAACAGTAAAATAGAGAAGCCACATCATATGAGAGATGGAGGGACAGAGGCACACAGGTACACTAAATAAGTGGACACAAGAGGATACAGGCAAATTTTGTCACCTCTTTGTGGCCGTGGAATTGCTTATATGATCATCAGACTAATGCTTTTGAGAGGAGTGGAATAACAAAGTGTCAGAGTAAAAAAGAACAAAATAACAGGTTGCTTTTTTTTTTTCCACGTCTGCTTCGTGGTTTGATTTAGAGGAATAGACACATCTACTGTACACTTGGTACACACAAGACCTCCTCAATGTGCAATGTGAGGCCCACAGAGCCATTTTTCCTGATTAAAATGCACACTCACACACAGCACTGTGTGAGACGATGGTGGTTGTTCAGTCTGTCAGGACTTTCCTGTTCTCCTAAAGAATATCTGATATCATAAATGACTTCAACTCCTCCCACGCCAACATGCGAGCGAGGCTGCAAACACAGGAAAAGAGAGCAAGACACAGACAGCCAGTATATGACTGAGCTATGACAATCATACATTACCGGATGGACAAAACTGCTAATAAACAATCGCTGTCATTATTACAAAAAAAGGTTAGGGCTGTTATTCTCGCAAACATCTGGTGCTGTACACTAAAAGGAAGCTGTGCAACGTATAAGTCCGTCAACACCTCACACAAACAAAAATAGTGAGGGAAACTGAACAGGAAAAGGAGCTCTTTGAGTCCCAAACAAAAGATATCAGCCCGGCTGCCAACACAGACAGGGCACCACACCTTGGCAATGATGCCGCTCACAATCAAAGGAACAGTCGTCATCAGTGGAGCCGTGTTTTTAAAGGATATCTTTAAAAGATTGAAAATATGTGTCATTATGGAAAACAATTGAGCCTGGAGCCTTTAGTATACCGAGTTGTTATGTCACTCACACGCACTTTAGGTTGTTTATTTCAACACATAATGGCAAATATGCTTCCTGTTTTTTAACATTAGAATTTTTGCACACTTCATAATAAATGTATATGGCTGTAAAATGTGTAAAGCAGCCTTGATGAGCCAGTGGTAATTAAAATTAGCACACAACAAAAATTGCATTACCAAAAAAAAGTAAATAAATAATAAAATCTGTCTTAAAATAAATTTAAAATTGCACATTTCTGTCACTTTTAGTAAATGCAATAAAGCAAACACGGAACGGCTTTAGTGGCTGCCACATATGATAATTGTCTGGCCACTGAATGCAGCATTAAAATGATTTCAAACAGTATGGCTCAGAAGATCCAGCAGAGGGGGCTGCTTACTGCAATCATATGCTGATTAATTGAGCTTGATTCTCCCCATGCTGCGAACATAAGTTGTCCCACACTGTAGGCTACATGTTGGTATGTGGTTAAAGGTTACAAGGCTTTATCGAAGTCACCTTTTACCACAGGTAGCCCTTCACATCATTTTTGATGAATATTAAGAAAACACTGATTTTCTGATTATCCCTCATCAAGCCTATATCAAACTAGGTTATGTTCATTTTTATTAATCGTGCATGTTGCTCTCTAATTAGCTAATGAGAGACAAAAAGCAGGTTTAGAGCAGAAAAATGCAAATGACTCTTAGAAAATAGCACAAAAAAGTAAATGGCAAGGCTGAGAATCATCCTTCATTGAAATGTCAGAGATAAATGGCTCAAATGTCACATCAATTAAAACGGGGGACAGTTAGTAGTTCATTAAAGAGAGAGCCATATTGCACCGTCGGGTACCGTTGCCAACCCTTACTATCTGGGGCAGACTGGCAGCGGGTCCAGATGGCACGGAAATCCTCACAGATTTCAAAATGGTCTCTGCAGGGGTGGCGTTTTCTCCCCCGCTCCCACCCTCACCGCTGAGATGGGGTGTGGGCCACAGGCCCATGCCGGCCTACACATTCCAAACGGAGGCATGCAGAGAGCTGAAGGCATCACAGAAACAAAAAATAAAGCTGCAAAGGACAACAGACAGAAAAAAAAAGAAAAAAAAGAAAAGAAAAATGCGTGACTGATGCCACACACTTGGTCATAATGACTGAAATATATGCTTGCACTTAATCTATGACTGCTCCAGGCAACATAAGGCAACCCCCCCTCTCCTTTAAACGGCATAAAAACTCTAATAAAAGGATTGAGTGCTGCCCCATGTGTTGTTCATAATACTGACTTTATTAGTTGGTAATACATAAGGTGTTATTGGTTGCTGCAGTCACATAGGTGTTTTTTTATCCTCAAACATTACGCTTGAGACCCTAAAGACCTCACTGAGAAGCTGTCACAGGAGATGCAGAATTGGATAAATGTCTCAGCAATAAGTGGAAAGATAACAGTGTTTGAAATTAATGCTCAAAATATGCATTATCATATTTTTTCCTGCTGTAAAAATATCAAGCAAATCAAATATCTAAATCACTACCATTACTAGTCTTCGGCGTACCCCTGAAGGACCCCAAATCCCAACTTGAGACCTATTAGAAAAGCCTTCTTCTTATGTCTGTCCCTGGCAGAGGGGAGGAGCGGAGACTTTCTATGGACCAATTACAGAGCGAGAACGGACTTTTGCCTCTCGTGATTGGCCGGCTTGACCACGCTGCCTTGAGAAACAGGAAGAGTTCTGCTTTGACATGTGTTTTGCAGAGGGGGGAAGAGGAGTGGGCATCGCTGAGACACCGTTTGGATGCACAAGGTTGAATTTGTAAGCTCCGGCGTTAATTCACAGCGTTAAACTTTCTCTAACACAAGCTAACAACATACACAAAGCAGAAAGTACGCATATGCTTAAGCTAACGAGGGCTAGCTTTTGCTAATACGCCTTTCAGGCACGAACTCCCGCTTGTTTATTTCATCATTTAATATGTATATTTTTACGTTAAAAGAGATATTCACCCAAGGAGCCGTCATCTGAAACAGCACATTGAGGACACATGTTGCATTTTTACACCTGCGCAGTCACGGGGCGCTTTCTACTCAATTAATCACGCAGGTTTGACCAGGAACTAGTCTAATGAGAAACGAGTCAAATGATTGACGAGCATGAGGATGCTGCCAGTGATTTTTTTTCTTTCTTTCTTTTTAACAACACAATCTGCTTATTGTTTGTTGTTCCTCACCGTGAAGAGCAGGGTAAACACACAGGCACTCACTTAGACTACTCTACTGCACCGAAAACGGCACAGAACAAACATGATAGCATTATTTTTAATCAGCGCAGACTATTAGCCAAGGCCATTATTGCCAAAGTCCATTATTCTATCTATGAGTCTATTACCATCTTGCTAAATGGCACGAAGTGTGTGCAGCGCTTATCCAAAGTGCACTGTACCATTGTTTGGCTCAGAAAATTTCTCGCCTTTATTGTCAGTTCAGGCAAACCCCTGATGAATACAGTGAGAGCTGCAAGAGTAGAAACAAGAAAGTTGAAGCAGACGCATTTGTGATCACATACCATGACAGATGTGGTGGTGGTGGTGGTGGTGTTGGTAGTATGCGTGTGTGAAGTGGGGATGGGGGGGGGGATACGG
>VUQG01009032.1:28115-50009 GCA_015106755.1 Etia nguti | reverse complement strand
CAGTTGTTCTCCTGACTGAAGTTTGGTCCATTTACAGCATCCTGCCATGCGATTACATTTGTCCCTAACCATCGGGAACCCTCACGTTAACTTTTATCGAGTGGAAAAAAGTTAGCATTCATCCTCCAGCTTCACTGTGTTTATACTATGCTAACCACAGCTGTGTAGCTGGCCACCACGTAGCACATCATTATTTACCAGCTAGCCCAACTTCAGTAACCCTACAAACGTCACTCCTGTTTAGTTTTCTGTCTTCATTTATGTTGGAAGTGATAGCAGAGCTGTACGTTTTAATTTTTTCAGAAACCTCTCAGTCAGAACATGTTATATCATGTTTAGGTGGAAACTAGCGAGCTACCTTCCTGCTAACTTCTAACTCCGTTAAATGTCATAAATTCTGTTTTCATGGATGGCTTGATGTTAAACTTAATTGTTACACCTGGTAGAGCAGCCACACTGATCATTTTATTAAAGATGAAAGAATTTAGACAGTTTGTAGCTCTCAGTGATGCCGCAGTGTTCGTTTGACTTTGGGACCAGAAGCGGAGTTTGGACCCGGAAACGGCTATTGACGTCAGACTTAAAGACCAGATAATAATAATAAAAAATTTAAATATATACGATCAAATTTTTATTGACTCAACTGATTAATCATTAAGGAAAATGTGTAAACGGATCAAATAAGTACAATTCATTTACATTTGATCAGATTCCATTGAATTTACAGGTTTTCGTGGTACTTATGTGACAAATTTACATGAAAAATCTACATGTAATTAAATGAGTTAAAGTCTGAATTTTGGGCATTTACTTTCGTTGAGTGCACAAGGTATGTCAGTCTTTTATATGCAGTCTGTTTACTTCACAGGAAGGTAGCGTATGTATAAAAGTCTTTCAGAGTCTGCAGAAAACCTTTGCTGCTTCCATTTCATATTGAGGTTTAAATCTGAAGTGTGTGAATTCTTCAGCTTTATAAAAGTATGATAACATATCCCCTGAATATGACTTCAAGTTGATGCATTTTCTTTGCAGGGCACAAACACCTGGTTGTGTTATTATCTTTCCTTTCGTGATTTTTACCGATATAATGATTGTTCCACCATTGTTGTGACTGTCAACCAATGGTGGGTGTAATGCATTAAAAAAATAACACTTTACTGTAATCACATTACATTTTTCAGAAATGCAGTAATGTAATGCATTACTGTACTAACTTCAGTAGTCATGTAAGAATTTCAGGCATTCCGTCATCACAAATCACAAAATACAGTCACAATACAAAATAAAATTGAGCATGATAGGGTCCCCTTCAAGTCACTTAAAGATTCTCACTTCCAAATTAGACAGCTGTAAACATTTAAAATCCATCTGCTGAACTCTTGTTGATCAACCCAAACACTCACACAGAAAATAAAGAAAATAATCTACCTGGTCCCAGGGGCTAAGTCTCCCTCCAGAGAACATGAAGAGGTAACCCATGGTGACCAGACAGGCCCATATTAGCAGCGAGAACAGGCGAAGCATCCGCTTGAAGACGGATTCGATGCAGACGAGGATGAAGATGGACAGGAAGAGGAAGAGCGCAGTGGGCACTGTGATCAAGAACGTCAAGTGGTCCTCTGTATTCTGGAGAGAGACAGAGATGGTTGGAGGTGAAGTGAGTTTGGTGAAATTGAACATATTCACGCTTTGCCCCTGGGTTAACCAATCACAAGTGGACACCTCTAAGGTAATTGGCTCTCCTGTGGCATCAGAATGCGACCACTTCTGTCGGGATCTTACCTAATCCCGTTCTCGATGCAGATAAAATGCCAGAGATTTCCATGTGCAAAGACTGGTTCTTTCTCTCTGCACCAAACCACATAATGGAACGCCGAAATTAAAGACCGAGAGAAAAGGCAGGGTCAGAAACAAAAGTAAGATGAAGGACGCAAACTCTGGATTGTACTGTGATTCATGTGACATCATCACCCGCCCCACATGACTCCTAATGTAGGATTATATCTGCACACCGGAAAATAATGCTAAGGGGGTACCAGTTCTGTTAAAGAGAAGGGGACCTGATGACCAGATGTATCGGTGTGTTTGCTTCTTCTATAGGCCAAAACCATGCACTGACTAATGTGTAAGCACAATTAGGGATGGATTTTGATTTTAAAAAATGTTACAGAATGTAACTTTCGACTTCTTCCTACTCCCCGATGCTCACTCCATAATACCTACAATGTCTTCTTCACCTCTCTTTTGAACTGTCTGTTGCTTCGGATGGTTGACCACAGGTATTTAAACTCATCTTTCTTCACCATCTCTGCTCTTTGCATTTTCAGTTTTCCATCAGCCTCCCTCTCATTCACACTTTCAACTGACCTTTATTCCTCCTCTCGCCCATGCGTACCTCCACCTCTCCACGCTCTCTTCCATCTGGTCCCTATTCTCGGTACAGATCACATGGTCATCTGCAAACGTTGTCCTGCCTAACCCCAGGAAAAAAAATTGGGTTAGGGTTGATCTGTCTCACATGGGAGGTCCCTGCGGTGGGAACGCACAAAAAAATATGGGCCACCCAAAAACTTACTTGAAAACGGCCGGTACTGAAAAAGGAATAATTCACCTTCAAGGCCCAAACCATTTTGCACCAGTTCTAAACTGGGGCATCCTCTCAATTCATGTCCCTTAACCAGAGCACAGCCTGAAGCCAAAGAAGCACCTACCAGAGACACACGGATGAGTTCTGATATTGTTTTAGATACTTATGTATAAATTGCTTCGATCTTAAATCCAAATTGACAAAATGTTTGCTCATTTTTTTTGTTTGCTAGTGAGGATGTTAGGTCCTCAAAAGGATGGCGGTACTACACAGCGTGCACGCACAGACGAGCAGACAGATCGGCAGGCAGACAGTCTGAGCCCGGGGAATGTGCTACAGCATCACTTCCACACTCACACTATCAAAGTCAGCATTTAGAAGCTGTCACCACGCAGACAGAACACTCTCTCGTCCTCATTTGGCATATATGCAGGTCAAAAAGTTAAAGGCAACAAAAACTGTCCATCCTTTTTTTCTCCCCCATACAGGGGTTCAGCTTTTTCTCTCATACAGCTTTGTGCAATTACCTGCCTTATTAATATATTGATTCTTCTTTGTAGAAACTTGTGAAATCAAGTGCAAATGAGCTCATATATCTGCCAGATATATCCAACTAGTTCAAGAAAAATGGCTTCATATCAGACTCATGAAAGCTTATCCAGCTTTTCCTCATTCTTGCAATCTTTACCTTTCTGGTCAAATGTTCTCAGCATGGAGACAAAAAAAAGTGCAGTAATGGGATTCAAGGTAGATTCATAATTGTCTTATTTATCATTTTTATAATTGTTAACATGAGCAGACTAAAACAAATCCAACAAAAACTGTAATGGTAAGAGTCTGCGAGGTTCACCAAACCTACTTGCCTCTTATATTGAGGCTTCTACCTGCGTGAACAGGGGAAAGAGTGCACTTTTTTGCAACAATAATCATTATTTGGAGAATAATACGTTATGAAAATGATGATGAACTCATGATGTTCATTTTCCTGCTCCATATTTTTTCTCTTGCACTCTAGAGGGGCCGGCCTGGTGGTCAGCACTGTCTCCTCACAGCATGAACATCCCGGGTTTGAATCCTGCAGCAAGATAGGGATGTCATGGTCCCAGCGCTTTGACCCACTTTTAAAGACTCATCTGAGTCTCCTTAACTCCTTAAATCCATCTGCTCCATCCAATTTCCAGCCACTTGTTCCTGCTACCTACCTGGCCAACAACCACAACCAGAGGATGACGAGCTACTACATCAACAAACCAGTCATCCAGCTCCACATAGTAACTAGCTGCACCATCCGCCGCCAACCTGCCAGAGCCCACTTCCTGCATTTTATCATCTTCTGAGAGGGAGCACTTTCCTTTCTGACACAGCAGCAGCCCAGCTCCGAACTTTACTGCAATGGATAGATGGATGGAAGAAAATGGCCTCTAGAGGACTAGACTTGAACTACAGTAACTTTGCATGATATACAGTTCCTTTAAAGTCACCCTCCTTTTATATCATTATGTTTCTGATTAGTGGGGGGTGGGGGAGCGGGAGATTGAGTGTAAAAGCAAAGCTCTCGATTAACTGGTCGATCTACGTCCCTACCCTCACCTATGGTCACGAGCTTTGGGTAGTGAAGAAAGAACGAGATTGCGGATACAAGCGGTAGAAATTATCTTTGTCCGAAGGGTGGCTGGCATCTCATAGGGTGAGGAGTTCGGCCATCCGGGAGGGGTTCAGAGTAGAGCCGCTACCTCTCCACATCGAAAGGAGCCAGTTGAGGTGGTTTGGGCATCTGACAAGGATGCCTCCTGGGCAACTCCTGGGTGAGGTGTTCTGGGCATGTCCCACTGGGAGGAGGCCCCGGGGCAGACCCAGAACACGCTGGAGGAATTATATCTCTCAGCTAGCCAGGGAATGCCTTGGTTTTCCCCTGGACAAGCTGGAGGAGGTGGCCGGGGAGATGGAGGTCTGGGCTTCTCTGCCCCGGAAATTGATGGATGGATGTTTGTGATTGGCTGTCTCTCACAAAAAGAAGGCTTAAATTGAATTGCTAATAGTTGGCGCTGTATGGATGAGATGACCATATTTAGGTTCCACCCTCTCTTTGACATCATACAGAGCCTGTGCTTTTGCCTCACAGAGAATACTTGCACATACACTTAATTCATTATTTGACTAAGTGTATGGCCCACTTTAATACCAATTCCACAATCATGCTAATTAAAGACTGATGACAGCCAAGAGGCAATTGTTAGATTGTTGTCCCTTTTCCCTGCTGGATGTATCGCGGATTCCTAGCTGTAAAATTCACTGGCTAATTTGACCTGGACCTACAGAAGAGGTATGACTAATTAAGTTAATATTACGCTAAAAATTTCACTTGCCACTTATGATCTGATTAGCTGCTGAGCCCCTGCACCAAGAAATAATGACAGTAGTGTTTGCAGCAGGTCTGATTGTGCTGAGTGAAAGTCCACAAAAGAGGAGTGCACAGCCTCCTAGAGCTCGTTCTACTAATCCGCCTGTGCACTCTGCAACTAATGTGCAAATAAAGCACTCTGTAACATCTTTTCAGAATTTATACACTCTGAGGGGAAAACAGCCAGCAAAATAACCATCATTCACCCAAAGAGCAGGCTGTGAAACACTCACAGGCTCCATCCTAAAGTCGGTGCCCACGTAAACCATTTAAACTTATTCCAGTCGAGTCATGATTACACTGACAGGTCCGGCATGATAATTGAACGAGACTCTCTGTGATTACTTGTCAGCCATTTTACAGTAAAAGGCACGCCGGTGTGGGCAAAGAAACGCGTTGGATCCTCTCCGCGTCCAATTCAATTTCTGTAAGAGAAGGAAAAAACAAGATGTCACAGGCTCAACCTTCAGTAACGGGATGTTTTGACAGTTTATTGACTGGAGCTGCTTGTTAAAATACAGCAGAAGCTATTCGGGCAGAACAAATCCAAGATAGCAGCATTAATGTGGCAACATGGTGCAGCAGCGGTAGCATGAGTCAGGGTCTGGCGAAGGGATCCCATGGGATCCGGCTGCTGACGCCACGGCAGCTATACAGTCGGCCCGGAGCACAGATTGAATCCTAATGAGAATGTAAGCAAGACTGCAAACTCTTACAACAGCAGAGGTTCTTTTAGCGTTAGAAACACACGCAAAACACACAGGCACACACAAGTCAGAGACATACAGAGAAAGAAAGAGGGAGGGACCTGCTTTCTCGCTACATGCGCATTTGGAGTGGAGCAGCTTTTCACATCGACAGAAAGAAGCATCTGCACTTTGCACATTTCTGATCGTAGACCATCTAATCCTGCTAAAACCCCTTTGAAACTGGTTAAAGCGTTTTCCCTTGACATAGCACAGGGGGAGCGGGGTGTGTCTGCCTGCTATATTGTGCAGCATTGTCACCCAGAACAATAATTTCTTTTTTTAACCCAGTCTGTCTCATCCAGCTATTATACTGGGAGGGGAAAAAAGGCTGGGGAGGGGTATGGGGAGACATTACGGTGGCAGAAAGAGACGCAAAGATTCAAAAATCTAATTATTCAGCAGCAAAATGACAAAAACGCACCAAATAAAGAAACTGAGGAGAAATGGGGGCCAGAGGGGGTGTGTTGCGATCGCGGCAGCGTATGCTCTTTCCACGTGCTTGTGCCTGCTGAATATTTATACTGTCTGATGAAGCAGCACTGGTGGCATATTCCTTCAATTTGCTCTCAGCCTGGTAATGAAATTCATCAATAATCAACAACCCTTTCCCTTGAAGGCCCATCTGCGGCACAGAGAAATGCTAACGTGCTCTCCACAAACAGGTCAAAGGTTGCAGAACATCCAGCGCTGAACCTAAAAGTTTATGGCTCACTTTATTAAAGCTAGTTTGGAGTGAAGTCCCAGTCACTTTAATGGAGGATCTACCGTAACGAAAAGGACATTAACTCACTGTGATGATGTTTTATGGGCGCTTTAGCGGCTTTTGTTGTGTTTAACTGTCATGACTGTTTTCATTTCATCTTGAGAGATTGTGTTACTTCAACTGTGTGATCTTACATCCGTTCATCACAGCAACATGAGGGAGGAATTCATCGGTGGCGAGTGAAGAAATGGTCATTTCGCCTTCAGACTAAAAAGAAGCCTGATGCCACAGCAGGGAGATGGTGCTGCTCAGTGGATCGAACCAGTTTGAAATGCTTCTGCGGATTCAAAGAGTCCCAGCAAAGTAAAAAAAAGATCATTTATTTGAAGATGAGCCATGAGGAAATGGTAATCTTGGTCGCATTTCTACTTTAACTCTGGAAATGGATGAACTATGAATTTCAAAGAAATCTGATAAATTGAATGTTAGCTTAAAAGCTCAAGGGGCTAATCAGGACTAGATAACATCTCAAACTGAATTACTCCTTTATTTATCACAGTCATGAGGGAGACATGTCGGGTGGTTGTCATTTTAGGGACCAAAATTTTTCTTGATTGTTCTTGATTTTTTGAGACAGAAGTAACAAGAGTTGAAGATGGATGTCGGCTAACACCAACAACCTACATCCATAAACAACCCACAGACACACATATCTGCTAATCAGTGCTAAGTAATAGCCTAATAACCTTCTGGATGATCTGTGATACATGGCAAGTCGCATCAGAGAATTCCACTAATAAGACCGGGGGAAAAAAACAATTCCAAAAGGACCAAACACTAGAACACAGGGGAGAGGTTCAGTCAGTCAGTAACTCGAGTTAGATGAGGAAGTCTATGGGATTTCACTCACTTTTGTCTTCTCCTAGGAAGATTAGCAGCTGTCTTAAATATTTTCCACACTGAAGCATTAAGAGTTTAGTTAGTTTTTCATACATTGCTTCTGCATTTTGACTTAAGTTTTGTTAAGGGTACAGCATAGAAAATTTCACCACTAGATATCAGGAGACTGCATATTTTAGTCAACTGAATTTTGTTTCCTTCCAATTCAAGTGCATAATCCTAGCTACAGTGGTTGCTGTAAGACAAACAACTCTGACTGTAGTTCATCTGTAGTGAGTGTAGGCTGTCAGTCTCTTGTTTACCTCAGCTGTCAGCATGCACCAGCATCTATTTACTATTGCAGAAGCTATAAAACGCAAGTCAATAGGTCAGTGAACTCTTCTTTCCAATGACTGTGATACTGAGGTGAGCTGTTGAGGATATCCTGAAATTTCTCTCAGTATCACTTTTTAAAGAAAATTATTTTGCTTCTATTAGCTGTGGTTAGCCTCTGTTAGCTACTGTTAGCCTCTGTTAGCTGCTGTTAGCCTCTGTTAGCTACTGTTAGCCTCTTTTAGCTGCTGTTAGCTTATGTTAGCTACTGTTAGCCTTTGTTCGCTACTGTTAGCCTCTGTTAGCTACTGTTAGCCAGTGTTAGTGAAACTTTCTTTAAAGCAGATGTAACATTGTTATGAGAATGTAATCAAACCGTTTATTAGAGGGAAAGTGTGGTTTTTAGAATACCTTAGCCTAACATTAGCTGGTATAATATTAACTTATAACCAGCTGTTCTTCATGTTTAGCCGGTTTGCTACCGGCTGACGGGACATGGGAGGGTCTTCTGACAGCTAAAACCTCCATGTGTAATCTGCTGACAGGAAGTAACTGCGACAATATCTGAAATAAATAAGCATGTCTATTATTTTTTCATGTATTAGAGCCCTGACTTCAGTTCAGTAGATTAGGCTTAAAGTGAGGAAGAAGAGGGTGATATTTTATCCAGATGTTGGGCACATTGTCTCTTTCCTTCTTGTTTTTGCTTCTTTGGTGAAGATAAGATAAAGCAGAACATAAAGCATAGGTATGATCAGCATCTGATAATGCAGGCACAACACCATGCAAATGCCTATGAGTTCTCTTCTCTTCGACCTTTGGCATTACTTATTTAGCTGGTCTCTAGCCACATACATAAAACATGATTAGTCAGAATGGCGATATCCATCTCCGTCACTGTTTTCAAGATAGCCTGGGAACATGGCGGCTTCCACAAACCAAATGGATTTACTACAAGTTTATGAGAACACATCACTTTGTTGGGAGATGTAATTACACGCTAATTATACTTATGAGTAAAATATCCTTTTTTACTGTTAAATAACCTCAAACAACTAACTGTACCGCTTAATAAATGATGACATGGTATAATATGTATATATTATATGTATGTATATATATGTATATATGTGGTTCATCTGAGGTTGTATTTCCCTAATTTGAAGATCAGATTATTTTTATGATGTCTTGGTACTTAAAACCTTGGAACTGATGGGGGGCATGCTTTCCTTTTTTTTTTTTTAACCATGACTGTGTAATTATATTTTTTTTAAGGCACTTTAATCAAGAATATACAAGTAATTAAATACAGTTTAGAAAAGGTCAATTTTTCGCAGCATTGTTGCTTGAGGTCTCCGACGCCAGTGGATTATTTTTACTCTGCGTAGCTCCGACCACACCTAGTCAGTGACATCACAACATCTATTTCATCCCACTCGGTCACCTTACTTCTCTCCCAGTAACAGCTGGTGATCCATCATTACAAAAACACCCTTCCCTCACTGCCTCACATCGATCAAACTGTCAACGAGAAGGAAACTAAATCCGTGTTCTTGCTTTACTTAAAATATCAACACACTGCTCATGAGCCGGCAGAAACAGTGTTGGAATCAGTGATGAGAACCAAGACAGCAATGAGAGAGCGTTTACATTTCACAGATTACCAATCTTCTATAATCAGATTGAATATTGATCTCGATTAAACTGTCAAATTATGTTTTGAATGTCCTTAGGTTAACACGGAGGACACGCACCACAGAAAATACAACCTCAAGGCAGAAAGAACAAGAAGGATTTTCCTCTCAAAATTACTCAGACAGAAATTAAAAAAGACTTCCTCAGACAAACACACTCAAACAGCACAATCGCTGATATGCACATACCAGCACACACACACACACACACATACTGCGCAAACTGGGTGGAGGGGCCAGCTTTTTAAAACAGCACTTTGAGCCACTCCAGCCATGATCTGTGGCGACAGATAAAAGTGGGGAAACAATTTTGGGAGCATTAATGCTGCTTTGGTTGGGTTTCTGTCGGCTCACTGATAAAGCCACGGCACTTACAACAACATCCTCCCCTCCCTCTGCTGCCCGGCCTCCTAGCTCCAGACCCAGCCTCTATTTATTCCTGCCATTCTTCTTGGTCCAGCAGTAATAAATACACACGCCTCGCTGAGCAACCGCTTCATCACTATACACAGGCTTGGATGTTATTTAATAGGAGCAAACTGGGGGGGAAAGAAATGAATGATTTCAATTTGCATTGAGAATGATGGGAAATTACCTGCGGGATTTAATTTAACCAGTGAAGCACAGAGCCTAAGAAGTAAAGGAAACTTGGAGGATTACATCGACCAGCGGGGAGGGCAATAAATTCTATTGATTTGTCTTAAACAGTAGGGCTCAATAAAGGTGGAGGTGCTACTGAGAATCACCCCCCCAATTATTGAGTCGAGGTGCTAGTTAGAGAGCAAAACAAATGTCTAAAGACCGTCCTGGGCATATGAGAGCAAAACAATCTTTTTCAAACAACAACAGCAATAGCAATGAGTGGGCTTGCTTTTGTACGGCTATTCCATGGAACACAAAGGCAGCGCTGGAGAAACAATAGCTTGTGTTTATGGTTGAGTGTTTGTGGCCAAAACAACACTTTTCACTTGACAAAAGCACCAACACCCACGCAGCCGCGAACTAAACTGTCATCGTGCTCTTGATCCGCTCTGCAAACCCGGCGTTGAGATTTAAAGTGCCGCTTCACGGCCTCTTATGCTGTCACACGTAATCACACACACACAGCTCCCCATCTCACCACCTCAGTCTCATTCAGTTTCATGCCAAAACTAAAACTCTTCTTCTGATCGCAGCGCTCTTCGATGGTCCCGAGAATAAAGCTTCTTTTGATTCTTGATAAGAAGAAACTTAATGATTATTATAAATGACTTAGAACTTGGAATGTGACAGCATTTTCTTTGTGATTCCAACAATTATGATATCAAGATAATCAAGATGAAATGATGTGTCTTGTTCTATAAATACAGCACTTACAATCAAGTACTGTTCAGTTTTATTTATACGGCGCCAAATCACAACAACAGTCTGTTCAAGGTGCTTTATATTATAAGGTAAAGACCCTACAGTAATATAGAGAAAAGCTCAACAGTCAAATGAGCCCCTGTGAGCATCCACTTGAAAGTGGGAAGGAAAAACACCCTTTTAACAGGAAGAAACAGCTGGCAGAACCAGGATCAGCCACATCCAGTTGGGGGTGAGGAGAGGAAGAACAGGACTAATGTGTTTTTTTGTGGCACCTTTAGCTCACTCTACATTTGATTTTTCAGTTGAATTTATGTTAAAATTCAATGAATTTCACACCTAAATGGAACTTGTATGTGTTTCCTATTTTCCTATTTTTAAACTTGTAAAATAAATTGAAAAGAAGGGGTTATCTTCCAATTAACACACAGTATAAATACTTTAGCAAGGGTCTGAGCTGTCACTTGAGAAAGCATCACGCCAAAAACAAAAGAAATCAGTTTGGACTTGAGAAAAAGAATAATTGATACTCACAAAGCAGGAGATGGCTATCCAACTGTAGTGAGGAACATCAAGAAACTCAAAGAAAGCCACCATGTGCAGGACAAACCTGGCAGAGGCAGGAAGTGAAAGACTTCAAAGACTCAAAACTAGTGAGAGATCTGCCTAAAAAACCCAGAACAACTGCCAAGACACGAGTGAACAACTTAACCAAGCTGGGAATTGTAGTCTCGAAGAAAACGGGAATGCACTGCGAGGCTGCAGAACAAGACAAACTTCACTTCTGCAGAAGAGACACTTTCAAGCCAGACTGAAGTATGCTAAAGACAGCCTGGAGAAATATTATGCGACACTGGAATACACTTGAAGTGCATCCTTTGGTCAGATGACATGAAAAGAGAACTCTTTAACCACAGAGATGCTGCTTATATTTGCATAAAGAAGGTGTACAACCTACAGAACACCGTCCCCTCAGTGAAACACAGTGGTGGGAGTATTATGCCGTGGGGACGCTTCAGTGCGTCTGGAACTGTGAATCAAGGTGGAAGGAATCATGACGGAAGAAGGATATGTGAAGATTTTGAAAGAAAAAATGAAGAAGTCAGCAGCAAAACTGGGTCTAGGTCATTGTTTTGTCTTCTTACATCACCTAAAATGTTCATTTCTCCTGATGACGAACTGCTTCCAGGAAACCACAGTGAACATTACTGACTGGCCTGCACAACCCTGACTTAAATCCCAGGGTTTTTTGTGAAAGAAAATTGTTTCTGTGTGCAAAGTAAATTAATGTAAGCATCCAAAATAAAACTAGGATGTTTGGAAAAGCTGGGCTAAAAAAGAATCCTTGCTCTGTTTAAAAAGATTTAAGAAATACTTACAAAGAATTTAATTTTCATCACTAATAATTCTGTTCTCATCTGTATGAGCACAGAAGGGCACCTCACTGGTTGAGCAGGTGACACACTTACACAAGCCTACTGAATGAGTCTGAGTCACTGTCACAAAGCAGTTTCCTGATTTCCTCATGCTGTGTGATACTGACCTTATCTGGTATCGATCCAATACTAAGTAAATACAGTATTACGCACTGCCGATACCAATACTAGGGGAAGAGCGGTTTGTCATGATTTATGAGATGAATCATCATCATCATCATCATCAAGTATCGATCCTATCATGCTAGTATTGATCCAATACCAATACCAACATTGGTATTGATACTATCGATACTTGGATCTATCCATCTACTCTGTACTGTCATGTCTAATAAAGGCAAAAAAAAAAATCCAATTATCCATTAATCTTCTTCTGCTCATCCACTTCATAGTGGGTGGTCATAGTGGGGCTGCTGTGAGCTCTCATGGGGCTAAAAGTATGGTAAACCCCACACACTTCACCGGTCTGCTGCAAGGCTAACACACAGAAACAGAAACTTCTAACTTAGAATAGCCAGATGACCTAACAAGAATGTCTCTGGACCTCTGGAGGAAGCTTGGTTCCCCGGAGAGAGCCCATGCAGGCTCGGGAAGAACATACACTCCACACACAAAATTCCCACTGGGCCGGTGGGTTCAAACACAGGACCCACCCTACCATCGAAATAACGCGCGATGCAAAACAAAGAGAGAGAAACAAAAGGGAAAGACTGAAATAAATCTAACTCTGCTCTATGCAACTTTACTCAGACAGGGAGGACCCAGGTGTCACCCGCTCCTCTCCGGTCTGTCCTGTCTGTTTTTTGTTGACCCTCTGCTGCTGCCGCTTGTTTCTCTGAACATAATATTAAATAAATATTCAGTATATTTTTACTAACGCGCTGAATGACTCTTATCGCCACCATGGCCAAATGAAACTGTCTTTCACTTGATATGTGAAAAATATTCCCACATGGCAGAAATAATAAGCGGCAAATGTGCAAGAGTGGTATTGATCTTCTCATCTAATTTTTAAAAAGAAGGCTAAAGGCTGAAATTTGTCCTTTAATAAGCAACCTGTCCTCGTGGTGACTAAAAAAACACCCTCAAAAGCAGGAATTTGTGCCGATAACACAGAGCACGTGCTTGTGCTTCTGTTGTTCAAACTCACAACAGTGACAACATTTCCCGTCTATAAGCGTTTATTTTTAGACTCAAACTAACCTCGGATTCTGTGTGGATTATTCACCGCACCTCTAAAATCCTGTTAAAACACTTCCCCCAGGACACACACATACACAGCCTGTTAACACACACACACACACACATGCACACACTCTCACCAGTCCTGAAGCAAAGAACACCGCCAGCAGTGCGAGGCAGGTTCCCATGACGATCAGCAGCAGGAACACGATCAGCGGGTGCTGCTGGCTCATTCGGTAGTACGACTCGTACAGCCAGTCCTGGGGCTTCTCGCTCTCCGCGCACACCTCACCCTGGAACCCCGGGCACCCGTCCCCCAGGCTCTCGGGCCCCTCGGGCCCCTCGCCTCCATCGCTCTTCTCCAGCAGGTAGCGTCCACGGGTCCACAGAGCGTCCTGCCACATGGGTAGCCTCCTCTGGATGGATGGTGATGCCTCCTCGTTTCCAAAAAACACGTGCGCAAAGAAAGAGGTGCTTTCCTCCTCTCTTTCTCTCTCCCTCCTCCTCCTCCTCACTCTCCAGCGTCCACCGCCTCCTCTTCTGCTCTATTTTATATTTTTTTTAAGTTTGCTAAGCTGCAGAGTGACAGATTGACTGCCGAGTGAAGCAGAGCCAACTTTCCAGCTCCTCCAGCTTCCTCTGCATCCTCTGCCGCTCCTTCAGACCCAAGGTGCCAAACTGAGTCAGGACAGTGAGAAAGCCGAGCGTTCTCCTCTATCCCTCCTCCTCCCGTCAGAGGCTCCGGAGAGAGAAGACTCGAGGGGAGGTAGGTTCTCACCTCTTGCTTCTCCTCCGGGCTTTGCTCTTTGTGTCTGGTCAGTCTGATGGGGAGCTGGCAGCAGCCTCTTCTCACTGCTTAGAGATGTAGTTGCGACGAAGCAGCATGTTACTCTGCTGAGGTGGGGATGGGAACTGAGAGAGAGAGGGGGGGATAACTGGGAGGGAGGAAGAGAGAACCAGAGAGAGAGAGAGAGGGTGTTCCAACGCGTGTGATAGAGAGAGAGCTAAAAGTGTGTGTGCTGTATCTACCAGAGCAGTGTGAGAATAGTGATGTGTGAGATTAGATAATGTGGAGAGAAGTGGTATATGACTCAAGACTGTGTGTGTGTGTGTGTGTGTGTCTTTGTTTACAAGGTGCAGGAAAGGAAAGAGACTTAAGACATTTACATAAGAGAGAAAAAGAAGACACTGTGAAGTTGGCAGGAGATAGGAGGAAGAAAAACTCTGTGTCAGCGTGTGTGTGTGTGTGTGTGTGTGTGTGTCTGAGAGAGAGAGAGAGAGAAAGTGAGAAGGGTTGTAACAGCTGTGCAAAACCAAGGAGACCAGAGTGTGGAGAGAACAAGCACAAAATGCCATCCAGCAGCCAGCGACAGAGATAAAAAGGACAGGCAAGACAAACACTCAGAGGGGGGAAAGAATGGGGGAGGAACGGGAAGAAGAAACAAAGTCAGGAAGGAAAAACCTCATGAGACAGAAAGAGTGTGGGAGGAAGAGAGAGAGAGAGATCAGTGCTTCAAATGAGAGGGAGGGGTAGGAGGGCTGGTAATGAGTGAAAGTTTTGAGAGGGGCGAGTGTCAGTGGGAGTAAAATGAGATGTGACGAGCCAAAATCCTAATATTCCCCTCTCCTCTCCTCTCCTCTCCTCTCCTCTCCTCTCCGAGCCACATGCGATGCTCCGCGAGGTGAGAAAAATGCAGTTTTTTCAGTGTGTCAAATCCACAGCTTCCTCTTAGTGTTGCGGCCGGAGAGACAGAAAGAGCATGTGTAAGCAGATTCTGATAATAACACAAACCCAGCAGTGCACAGAACTCAGGGCTATTTTTAGAAAGCATAAAAAAAGCGAAAGTAACAGAATGAAAAAAGAAACCCAAAAGCAACAAATAAATCATCCACTATAAACCCACCCAGTGGCAACCTGGTAACAACTTATTCAACCTGAACAGACTGCACAATCCTGAACACAGCTTGGCTAGACTGACCTGATAGGCTGTCTATCAGTACATGCAAGGTTACTTTGATTTGAAAATCTCATGACTTAATTACTTTATTCCCCCCAGAACATAGAAAACATATCAACTGTATAAACCAATGAAATTGGGTCTTCTTTGTGGTATTTTTTTTTATTTCATGATGACTTAAATGTGAGCATGCAAAAAGAATTAAAAATTTTAATTCATGTGACCACAGAACAGTTTTTCACTTTTCCTCAGTCCATTTTAAATGAGCTGTGGTCCAGAGAAGACAGTAGTGTTTCTGCGTTGTGTTCACATGTGGCTTTTTCTTTGCATGATGGAGCTTTAACCTGCATTTATGGATGAACTGTGTTCACAGACAGTGATTTCTGGATCTGTTTCTGAGCCCATGCAGTGATTTTCAAGACAGAGCCGTGCTTCTTTTCAATGCAGTGCAGTCTGAGGGCACGAAAATCATTGGCATGTATTATTCATTTTCAGCTTGTCCCTCGCGCACAGAGATTTCTGAATGTTTGATTAAATTATGTACCGATGGGATCGGAAGGTAGAATGGGTCATCTGCTAACTTGAAGGTTGGTGGCTCGATCCCCGCTGCTCCAGTCTACATGGGGAAGAGTTGGCACTGACGGATTTATCTGTATGTGAATGTTAGATAGATAGCTCTTAGATGTAGAACAAAGTGCTTGCATGAGTGGATGATTTAAGCTTGAGTAGAGGAGAAAAGCACTACATTAGGAACTTTACAGTCCAATGTAGGTGATGAGGTGTTCAAAGTCTTTGCAGTTTGACTCTGGGGAACATTATTCTGAAATTCTTCCACAATTTGATGCCATATTTTACAGATTCTCAAACTCCTGCCCATCTTTACTTCTCAGAAACTCTCTAAGTTACTCTTTTTATACCCAGTCATGCTACTGACTTGTTGCCAGTTAATCTAATTAGCTGCCTATTTCTTGTTTAGTACCGCTTACTTTTTCAGTGTTTTGTTTCCCTGTTCCAGCTTTTCTGAGACATATTGCTGGTATAAATAGAAAATTAGCCAATATTTTTCATGAAACTTTTTTGGAACTGGATTTGTATTATTTGATATATATTATTGGGTGGGGCGTGTTGGGTGCAGTGCCACCCCACGCCTCCCTTCTGGACACGCTACTGCTTTAAGTACCAGCTGCAATGTAATGTAAAGACAAACTTCCTGTGGTGCACTCAACAATTAATAAAGAGTGAAATGAAATATAAATGGTCTTTCAATGTGTTTATTAATGTGAACACAAAACTATCACTGTGTCCCAAACGCAACTCAGCTGTCCCACGTTCAAAACATCTTTAATATACAGCACAGTTCACTTTAATCAGCAATCAACTACTTCTACTGATGCAGTGCTGCTGCCCAATCTGAAACCTACTTCACACACACACACACCTTTCCTCTATGGGAGGGGCTACAGGAAATTCACCAGTGATTGGCAGATGCTGCCTGGAGATTATGCCCACCAGTGAAATGGCCTCCAGTGTTACACTGCATAAAAATTAGTCCTCAGACGTTGGTGAAAAAGACAAATCATTACTCTTAAGCCATTTATTGGTAAACATAGTCCCATTTACATAGACCAGCAACTCCCAGTGTGTGAGCTGCAGCCCCCTGGTGGGTCTTGAAGGCACTGCAGGTGCGTTACAAGGAACTTCTATGTTTTCAGATCTATTTTTGATCCTCAACTTGTCTTATACTTCATCACTATAGCAGCAAAAAGCTGTTTGATAATCAAGCTACTGATGGAAAATCAGCCTCAACAAGAAAATTGTCTGGAGATCAAAAAAAAGGAGGAAATGCTTCATCTCAGGCTGTTCTGATAATCAGAGCTGTGATTAAAGACTTGGATGCGCTGTAGAAGATTTTGAGATTTCGAAACAACAGGCCCCAGAATGTGGACCTAAGGGATATTTGTATTCTCAAGATGCTTTTGGCATCTCCTTACAGTGTTTGTTGTCCTGTTTTGACTGATTGCACACATGGTCAGTATGTGTAAGAAATGAATGATTAACAAATAGGTTCATGCTATTCAGATGGCCCCAAATATCAGTTTCACCCGGTGGAAGCACTCTGAAAATCCCGACTATGAGAAGAAATGCTCTCTCTAAATCTGATTAACAAAGTCTTTGAAATCTGGAGCAAAAAAAAAACAAGCACACGAATGATTCTGAAGACTCTGAAGCTTTGTAGCTTCTTGGTCCTGGAGTCTGCAGAGCCTGTAGCATCGATAGCATCGTCTCAAACAAAGCAGAGGATGATGCAGGACGTCTTCAGCGCTCGTCTGGCTGCAGGAAAAAAAAAAGAAAGAAAAAGGAAAGAGATATTTTTATAGCAATTTTCAGCAGGGGGTGCGGAGCGAGGAAATCAATCACTCCGGAGAAAGCAACATGGGGGAAATTTATAGAAAATTGCTATCCAGTTTGGCATTGATGGTAATGACAGCGACAATGATACCCGTGCTAACATGTCCTTCTGCACATAAGCCTCAAATATCCAGCGTGTTCACACAAATAAGTCAGGCAAAGCTGACAGAGCTCTGAAGAAGAGACTGCAGTTGTCTGACTGTCAAATAGCCAGTACCATATATAATGGATTGTATTCCAATATCAGAGATAAACTGATTCCTTTAGTGGCTTTACTCACACGGTATGCCAAAAAAAACCCTGCATGCAGAGCTGTGAGGCATTTTTGATTAACCATGATTAAAATGCTGCTATGTCCCTTTCCCCGTCTCTGGGGACATTTATATTGGTAAAATGATGTCAATATACTTGAAGATTCCAGAATCTTCCATCTATTATTACCTTGCAGATGTGCTTTTGGAAGAATGGTCAAAGATTCCCACAATCAGTGTAAGGAGGGCTTCTAATTGAATTTAGGATCTATTTTAAAAATCCTTTTACTGGTTTTTAAATCCTTAAATGTTCTAGCACCTGTATATTTGTCCCACCTGCTGAAGCCCTATGTCCCCCGGGTTCACTCGGGTCAGCTGGGCAGCTGCTGCCCTCAGTCCCTAAATCGTGGCTGAAACTTAGAGCAGACCGAGCATTCTCTATCGTGGCCCCGAAGCTTTGGAATGATCTTCCTCTTCACATTAGGCAATCTAATTCAGTGGCGGTCTTTAAATCCAGGTTGAAAACTCATTTTTATTCACTGGCCTTTGACTCAGTGGGTAACTGACACTGTTATTTTATTGTTATTTATTGTTCTTATTGGACTTTTTATATTTCTGCTGTACAGCACTTTGGTCGGCCATGTGTTGTTTTTAAAGTGCCATATAAATAAATGATGGTATGGTAAACAAACTCCTAAACCTTGTGGAAAGCTTCCCAGAGGAGCTGGAGCTGTTATAGCTGCAAAGGTGGGCTGACATCACCTTAAACCCTCTGGATTAAGAATGATGAGTGAATACTTTTGACAACATCATGTAAGTACCACGAGGCATTTGAAGACGGCTTCCAGAAAGAATATTTATTTTCACTGGATTAGCAAATTCAGTCAAAGCATGAAGATGCAACTAAAGAACACTTGAGCTCCAGTAAATGACAAAGTAGACTAAGTAATAAAGTAACTCCAAAATGTGCAGCCACTGAAGTTTTAACATCGTGCACCCCAGTTCAACTTCAACCCCAGGTCTGAGAAATGACAGAATCGGACAAATTGACTTTATTAAGGTCAGATGCTCCAGCGGATGACCGGAAGAAGCGGATCAAGCTCTCTGTGTCAGTAACCTCCCGAATGTAAAACAGGGTGCTACTGCTGCTGCAGAAGATCGGGCCTTCTTCTGCAGCGGTACAAACCCAAATATTTATTTTAGTAACAGGAAAGTCTCCGGGACTCGAGCACTGCAATAACCCAGATTTCCCCTGACAAGCCAATATCTCTATGACATGAAGTGTGATGCATTTGCAGCCGTTCAGAGTTGCTCATTCTGCCTCTTGTGACTGTGAGTTTCTGTCCTGAAGTCCTTTTTGACTCTGGAGAAATTGGTGTGAATCTGTGTTTCATTGTCACATCAACTCTCCCGTCTGGTGGAAACAGAAGGATTTGGAAAACGTGTGAAGAAGTCTCTCTCTGCTCTGCTACATATCGGTTTTATCCCCGTGTGTGTGTGTGTGTGTGTGTGTGTGTGTGTGTGTGCGTGTGTTGTGCGTGCGCATACCATATTGCAACATATGATATACTTCCTGTTCAGCTCCCTTATAATAAGCTGTGTAATGTAATCTAATTAGGTCTTCCTTGGCACAACAAAGACAAGATTAATGAGCTGAGCTGAGCTTCACGCACGCTGATGCGCACGCATCCCCCATGACAGTTTGGGAGTGCGTGTGCAGTTGTGCAAGTGAGAGACAGCTTGAACTGTGTGTTATTTTCCTTTATCAAACTTGAACTTTGTGTTTTTTGCTATTTGCTTTTTCCATGTGTGCCCTTAAGCAAGATTACTCAAATAAGGGATTCACATTTTTTTTCCCCGGACGCCAAGAGCACACGGAGAGACTAAACTGTGAAGAGGAGAAATGTAAGGAAACAACAGCACACACGAAGTCAAGCACACGTGCACGCGCACACACACACACACAGCAGTTATGAGTGTGAGACACGTCACAGACATTACTATGATACTTGATTTTCCTGTGTCATAAAACTGCCTCCTAATCATGATCCACGTGTGTGTGTGTTTGTTGTGCTATAAATGGAGTCTTCTATAGAAGGTTTTATTCCCCATCACATTAACAACAGGTGTGGCTGTGCTCACCACCTGCTACCCACTCCACACAAACATACACATGCACACATACGCGCACTCATCAAGCGCCAAAGGCATTGACAGAATGAGAGCACACTGAGGAAGAGTGGCCTTAACACACTAATTCTGCATCAACACCCTCCCACATACAGACAAAGGCACAGTGGCAGGACAGAAGACGAGGCAACACAAGCAGATGGAGAAAGGACGAAAGGGCTCGGCTGCCTTCATGTGCTGTGGGAGATATTGCCACTATGAGATGAGCGTGTACGTCTAGTAGTCTCACTGAGAGGCTCGCGTTAAAGTCCGAAGGCCTCGTTTAACGCGGTTCGTGGGGATTCTGAAAAAAGAGACAGCATTAAAGATGATCTCTTTTTAGTTGCATGGGAACAGGGTCATAACACAACACCTGACAAACCATCAACTTGTGAAGTTGCTTTTGGGACTTTGGACCATGTTGGCATTTGTGGGGACCAGACCATCGCCTCTATTTTACTTCTAGGTGACTTATCTTCACCGACCGTAACCAAACACCTCAAGACTTTTATCTTAATAACTTTAACCAATGCCAAAAAAAGGTTTACTTAATTTGAAAGACAGAACAGAATTATTCATACATCAGTGGCTCAATTTGCTAAAACATGATGCAAATTCACCGGTATCATCCAATAGAGACCAAAAATATTAAATGTACAGTGTACCCCATGATGGTCGTAGACAGCCGGCGTGCTTCTACTATTGTTTGGACTGGGTCTGAAGTTTCTCCCTGTCTGTGGAAGGCTGTCAGTCCACTTCTTACCTCCGATGTCAGTGCCAGGTGACAAGCATCCACCTGTGTTTACTCTGGAAGAGGATTCAATACAGGTCAATAATTCAGAGAAGCTCACATCTGACTGATGAGAGCAATGCTGAGGTGAGTTGTTGAGGATATGCTGAACTGTCAGTAAGCACTGTTAGCCTCTGTTAGGTGCAGTTCTCCACTGTTAGCTGCTGTTAGCCTCTGTTAGCTGGTGTTAGCCTCTGTTAGCTGCTGTTTGCTGGCATTAGTGACACTTTCTTTGAAGTGGATCTAATGTTGTAGGACTTGGATACTTTGTGAATAAACTCTCACATGATGTGGAAATGTAATCCAACTGTTCAAAGGAAATGTGCGATTTTTAGGACATTTGAGCCTTACAGTTGGCATGACATTAGCTTATAACGAGCTATTGTTGTTGTTTAGCCAGCTCATTGTCATCTGTCTGGAGACGGTAGGGTTGCATGTTTAATATTTGTCTATTTAATCTACCTTTAAAGAGTAGTTTGACCCCATTCCAAAAAACACTGTCTCCATTCTTATGTTACATCCAGATCAGATACCTTTTATCATACCTGGCATGCACATATAACAAAAAAGTGACAAGTTGCTAAGACATCGTGACTGGTAAATAACTGGTACGTTGTTCCCATGTTTAACTGTCTCATTGCAATTTATCTTTGTTATCTTGTATTTATCTAAATAAATAAACAATAATAAATAAATAAAAATGTAAAGAGGAAACTGCTGTGGTTAAGTCCTGGTCAACTTATTGGTTGAACAAAGACCTTTCCAAATGATTCCAAATCTGAATGTTCCAGCAACACTCAAGGATATATCTGTGGATGGCGCCCTACATGATATGCCCTGTTTGTGGTCCAAACAACTAAATAACTGAACATAATGAAAAGGCCAGTGAACACATAAGGCAGGAGAATAAACCATAAACTGAACACCACCAGTCTGCCACAGGCCAAAACATTACAAAAAAAAAAAAAAAAAAAAAAAAAATTAAAAAAAAAAAAAAAAAAAAAAAAAA
>VUQG01009032.1:5938-21915 GCA_015106755.1 Etia nguti | reverse complement strand
AGGAAGTGGAGAAGGGGGGGGGGGGGGGGGGGGGGGGGGGGGGGGAACCTAAAGTCATGGCCTACAGCTGAAACTTTTAGGGGGCAACTTTTACTCGGAAGGTGAATGGTCACCATTGCCAGTGTACGTAGCACATCTCGGGTTCACTACCACTTTGCAATTATTTAGTGTTTGCAGACAAATCGACATCTTCCGCCCAATCCAGGCATGACCTTTCCAACCATTTTCCCCAGCAACCACTCGAAAACTCGCAGAAATCGAGGAATATGCATGTTTTCTTAGCAACTGGTTGTTGGCAGGTGGTTCCTAGGCTTGTGTGACTGGTACTTAAAAGAGACAAACCCACACACTGACTGGCAGTTTTAAAATGTTTATTAAAAAATAAAATAGAAAAAAAATATATTTACATAAAAATGTCAAAAAGAACAAAAAGAAAAGAAAAAAAGAAAAGAAAAGCTGGGCAGTGGTTCCCTCTGGCCACTGGTAACCAGGTGTCCATTTTGAGGGTCACCGCTCACATGAATCAGCCAGGACATTGAAGGGCTGCCATCTTTCTCTGAACAGCAGCCACCAGTTTAAAATCCCTCACTGTATTGCAATGAAGAGGGGGTGTTAATATTACATTGCATCTACATGTACGTGTGTATGCCAAAATCTCAGCGGTCCAAGTCAAGTATCCAGCTCTCCTCACTTCCTTTTCCGCCTCACTTTTAAAACCATCGGGAGAAGTCTGGACAATGGGGAAGAGCTTTGATCTAAGTGTTCTGACACTCTGGTGAGGAAAAAGGAACAAAGGAAAGTAAACACGGTGAGCTGGCTACACTGGACCGCTGAGATGCCAATGCTTTATTCCATACAGACTTCCTTGGATACTGCATGTCAGTCTTTGCTGTTAAGATTGCAGGCAACTCTAACCGAGCCAACAGCTTTCGATCCCCAATTTCATTTTTTTGTCTCAAATCAATGCTGGTTCTGAGCTCTAGAAGCAAAACGCGGCTGTCAGAAACTCAGTTTGAAAGGGTAACTTCATCCCGCTTGTTATCAAATTACTATTGGCCTACATTTGCATGAAACTGAGTGCTGAATGTTCAATTCTGATTACTACCCTACAGACGGAAAATTATCTGTAAAAAAAATGTAATAGGGAATAATAGGGTGAGAATGTATACACCAGAAAACATCTGAAGAACTTCTCACCCTTTCCATCGGTCAATGATTTTGATTTTTCTGATCAAATTTATTAAAGTATGAAAGGAATTTGTAAGCTGGAGGTTATGATTAGCTCTTAATCACCTCTGCCCCGTGACCCATCGGTCAAAACGGCAAACCCGGCGTGCAGTTCTGACCGACAGATCCGAGCTGCCATGGTTCAACGGGAAAAAAATAAAGAAAACAGTGCAACAGCAGTGAATGCGTGCAAGTAAGAAAAAGTCAGGAATTGTTGACGGACACTTTGGCCCTTCTCGAAGTGCACCTGCAGAGAGCAAGTCGCTCTGTGGGTGGCGCTCGTTCATGAATGGTCGGGCGTGCGATTACTAAACAAAGAAAAAGAAAAATTAAACTGTGGTGGCGAGTCACGAGTCTTTCTCACACACGTTTCACTATGTCACACACTACACAGACTCAGACCCGCCCACTGACATTAACATCCCCCTTGTTCCTTACATTTGACTGGCAAGATGCAGAAAACTGGGTCTTAAACACATTATGGCCTTCATACAAACACAAGGGAGTTGTGGCACGGGTGGGGGTCAGGGGACGGGGGCTAGAGTTCACATGTGTTGGCTTGAGAAGTCTGACAGTCAGTAACATCACTCTAGTCCAACAAGCAGTGGGTTGTTTTTTTTTTTTTGGATACTTTTTTTTTGCTTTTTTTGTCAATGGAAAAAAATAACCCCAAAAATAAAATACAAGAATTGACACAATAATTAGACGAATCCACTTGCATAGTAATAACACCGGCGTGTGTAGTGTTTCTGGGCGACTCACAGCCTTCGACAGTCCCGTCTTTGAGCGTGTGTATTTGTATGGCGCGGTGTGCTCGCAGAAAACGTGGTACACACACACACCCCGAGTAAACACAAAGAAAGGCATTGGAAACAATTAGCGGAAGTACCTGGCAATCAAATATACACAAGATTCCTTAATGGAATCAAAATATAATTCCCTTCACTAGGATCCTTGGTTCAGGAAGAAACCCCCCCACGCCCCACCCTCCCTCTACCTCCTCCTCCTTTGTCCAGGACCACAAAAAAAAGGAGAGAAACCTTATCGCTGAGCATCTTAAGTGTTGGTCTGCACTAATTTACAGCTGCGGGCGAGAGCTGACCTCAGCCCTGGGATCAGATTTTCCACAGCCACGTCCCCTCTGACACGGTCAGTGGCTTTCTGCCCGCCATTCTTGATCTTCTAATTCAAGTCAAATAAGCTGTTGCCTTCTTGGCCCCAACGCTCCTACAAAAATAATAATAACAACAACAACTTTAAATGAAAAAAGGAACACACACACTAAACAAAACAGGCTGAAAATCCTCCACCGCCCGAAGGTTTGAAATATGGCCAAGACAAACCTATCAGGCCATTTGCCAGCTTTCCCTCCCCAAACGACAAAATGAGGCAACGACACAGTCCCGTAAGAGACGCAAACAGATGTGCGCATTCACACAATCCTCAGGTGGCCAAAAAACTTGAGCCTCTCCCCGTGCTTCGAAGGATATCCCAGGGCAGCGATTCATTCCCTCAACTTCCCTTCAGCATGCCTTAGAAAAACTGGACAGAGGAACAAAACTTCCATGGGGAATTTTTTTTTTTCCTTTTTTTGCCCACCTCGCCCATTTTCAGAAAACATGTGAAGAGAAATGATCAGGAACGCCAAGATGATGCTTTTCTGATACGGCTTCCCTTAAGCAGACCACATTTAAAGAGAGGAGAGAAGAAGAGGGGGGGAGGGGGCATTTCAACCTGGGTCCATCTCAACCTGATGGAGAGATGCACACACACCCACACACACACACGCGCGCACACACACTTTAGAGATGCTGCCTGGGGAAAGGTTTCGTAAACAAAATTAAAAACTCTACAAAAATAAAATAACAGTATAAAAATGCCTTTACATATACACACACGAAATTAAATAAGCTCTTACTTTAGTTTCAAAAAGAAAAATAACATTATTGCACAAAAATGGAAAAAAAAAAAAAAAAGTTTTTAAGCGTATTAACTGTAAAAAAGGAAAGCCTGGGCAGCTTGGCTGCAAGGGTCGAGATGAGGTCAAGTGAGCTTAGCAATACTGTCAACGCCAAGTTCCCAAAAAAAGTAAACCGACCTGAACGCAGAGAAGGAAGACACAATACTGAAAGGAAAACGGAATCAAAGTCATGCAAAAAAACAAAACAAAAACAAAAACAAAAAAAAAGGGGAAGGTATTGGAGAGGAGGAAGATGCAGAGCTGAGGGCTGCTGTTCTGTGTTGAGGAGCCCTCGGAGTAAAAACTGCTGGTCTCTGGTCCTCTTGTCTGCCTGTCCATCCTCCTTCAAGACGAACGAAGAGCCACGGCATGCAGTCGGAGAGGAGACGGAGGAAACGGCGAGGAGAAGAGGAGTGGTTTCTATCTGCTGAGGCTAACCGGCAGGCTGTCCCTCTTTCTGCGTCGCCAAGTGTTGCGGTGATGCTGCGCGTATCCACGGTTAGCCAGAACAGCGTTGTTGACCAGTGGCGGGTTGTGGAAGCCCTTCCCGTTGAACTTGGCTCCGTTCTTAAGAGAGATGGAGACAAGGAGAAGATGGAGGGAAAAGGATCAAAGCTTTGATTCCAACAGATTTGTGTGCGGACTTGTTGTCTTTGTGGTTGCTCTGTGTTTAAACATGAACGCATCTACAACACAGAAATAAACGCACGCCGGAGCTGGAAGGCAGGAATTGATATACAAGCTGCCGGTGCTGTGACGAAGTCTTTGCCCCCTTCTTGGTTTCTTTTGTTTTGCATATTTGTCACGTGCACATGATTTAGATCAAATAGATTTAAATATTAGACAGAAATATAATATTTGGCCCACTCTTCTTTTCAGGATTGTTTAAATTCAGGCATATCTGAGGGTTTTCCACCATGATTGGCCTGTTTAAGGTCATGCCAAAGCATCTCAATCAGACTGAAGTCTGGACTTTGACTAGTCCACTCCAAAACCATTTAAAAAATTTTAAATTTACTGGTGTCATAACCCAAGTGTGTTTAAGCTTCAGAAGACAAACTGATGGTTGAACATTTTTCTGCATTTTCTAGAGTTCATGGTGCTCAGTTAAAACAAGTCATCCAGGTCCTGAAGCAGTAAAGCAGCCCCAGACCATCACACCGTTAGCACCATCATGTTTTGACTGTTTCAATGATGATCTTTTTATAAAATTCTGTGTTCGTTCCACAGCTGATGTTTGATGGGCTCTTTTGTCTCGTCAGTCCACAGAATATTTTCACAAATCAGGATGTTTTTTCAAAAATGTGGGACGAACCTTTTTTTTTGGTTAGCAGTGTTTGGTTTTTTTTCCCCTATGGAACGCTTACTGAGGCAAGTAAGGCCAGCAGTACTTCAGATGTTGTTCTGGGTTCTTTTGAGACCTAGATGAGTTCTTGAGGCACTCGGACTATTTTTGGCAGACTGGCCAATCCTGGAAAAGTTCATCAATGATCCAAGTTTTCTCCATTTGTGGATAACGGCTCTGACCGTGGTTGGAGTCACAAAGCTTTGGAAAAGGCTTTGTGACACTTCCCAAACTGATAGACGGCAACGACTCTGTTTTTCATCCTTTGAGTTTCTTTAGATCGCGACATGATGATGTGTTGCTTGTTGAGATCTTTTAGCCTACTTCACTTTGTCAGACAGGATATGTTTTAAGTGACATCTGATTCATCAGGTCGTGCAGTAATCAGGCCTGAATTCATTTTTCCACATAATGCTAGGTAGGTCTGGATGCGTTTTTTCCCTTAATAAAATGCACCGTTTGCTTTTACTCTAGTTATCTTTGTGTAATATTCAAATTTCTTTGATGATCTGAAACATTTAAGTGCGACAAATATGCAAAAGAAGAAGAAAAAAAAAGAAGAAAAAAAACACGGCATTATTTGTGCTCGTTTGGTTGAACGTTTCCAAATGATAAAGACTCACAGGACTGGACAGACGAGTCATTTCAATGCTGAAGGAAACTCTTCAGTTTTTACATTTTCCAGTCAGTTTTTAAAGCAGTCACCATTTTTTAAATGTCACCAAAAAAAGAAGAAAAAAAAAAGCCAGCTGCAGATTTGTCATATTCACTTTTAAATATATTATACATGTGGTACAGAAAGCTCCATTTTTCATTTGTCTAATTTCCATAAATAGACGTTAGCCATCTGTATCAAAACCAAACCTCTTCATGGTACATGCATTAGGAGGCGTGGCTCCCTCTGGGCAATACAGCGGCCACATTGACTAATCATTACAATAAACAGCAGCGACCAATGCGGTGTATATGGGCGAAAGCTAGCTTGGTTTACCATAAAGGCTGGGCACATGAAAATCACCAGCCTGGTATAGTTTTTAAGCACCATCACAACTGCAGCAATGTCATTAGTTACTGGAACGCAAGTAGCAATTGAATTTTTTATGTTGTAACCTGTACAGAATAATGAGAACATAAAGTGAGAGATAACAAACATGTGACAGAGGACGAAGAAGCTGAAGAGAGACAGAAATGAAATGACAGAGTGGAAACCCTGTGTGGGAGACAAGGTTGTCTCGGTAGTGCATTTGAGTGTGTTTGTGGCATCCAGCGCCTACCTTATGTGTGTGGCTGGAGTGGGGACTGGGCGGAGGCTGGGGGCTGGAAGGGGCAGGGGCATGAGCATGGGCTGGGGGGTGCATGTGGAAGAAGGGGGGGAGCCCGGTGTCTATACACACCTGTCTGCCAGGCATGGAGTGCATTGCTAGACCACCGGGCAGTGAGACGCGAGCCTGGGGAAAGAGAGGCGGAATTTAAATCGGAAATCTAGTAGTTCAGTTTTTTAATCAAATACTGCAATAAAAACCTGCACATTTTATGTCTTGTTCTCTACCCTACTCATTTAATATGCTTCATTTGTAGTCCAAATTTTCACCATTATATAATCCCATTTTACATGTATAATTCAGGCTAATGCAATCACTGCTGCTTGTAGCTACGGCTGCGTGCCTACCTGGGAACCTGGAGGCATGAGCAGATGGTGTCCTCCCATGCCAGGCTTGCCGGTGCCCATGTTGAGGCCTGGAGTTAAAGCTAGGCCAAGGGGTGGGAAAGGCGGGTAAGCTGGCAGGGTCGGTGGAGGGAGGGGACATGGCAACGCTGAATCAGAGTCCTGGCGGATCAAAGCAGAGGACATTGTGAAAACAATAGATTTCCATCTGAATACTAGAATAAAATGACAGTAAATTGAGCTGTACTACCATCAGAACGATAAGAGGCATGTAGTTATGTCATGTGGGTGGCAACATTATCCCTTTATGCTGGATGTCAAGTGCATAATCAGAAGAAACTGTATGGTATTTTTCCAAGAACTACATCAGAAATACAGGCAGCGTGTGCATTGTTACTCGTCCTGCATGGGATTTCTTACGTTATCAGACCCAGACAGTGAGGACACTGATGAGGCGGACGAGTGCTGCTGGGGGCTGGAGATGGACATGGGCGAGTCCGCGCTGTGGGGTGACACCGAATCCCTCTGCTGCTCATCTGGCCCAACACCACCTCGCAGCACACAGTTCTCTTGCTCCGACACCAGCTTTTTGGGAGGTGACACTAAAGAAATAGGATTAATGGTAAGAATATATATGATGCTTAATTTTCAAAAAAGTTTTTTTTTTTTTCAAATAATGTTACTGTTTTCAGTTGCTTAATGAGACAATTCTCTTAGCATCAATTAGCATCAAATGCAAAAGTGCATCTATTTTGATTTGAAACCTGATGATTTATACCTCTGTTGTCCGGTCGCACCAAATCTCTGCCCCCCCACTTCTTAACGATCCATTCCCTGTAGTCGATCACTTCCTTGGTCAACCTGATTATCCTCCCCAATGTGCTGCAGGGACAAGATAGAAGCATTTAAATAAAAGAGCTCTACTCTTATCTAAGGTGTCTGTATTACTTTTAAATAGCTTGGATTCTAACCTTTCAGAGTCTTTGTTGGGATATGACTGTGCAAGTGGGGAAACAGCATGACTCAGGACAATGAAGGCATAATTAAACACCTCCTTGACTTGCATGGCACCATAGGAACCCCTTCCCACATCATTACCTACATGGTGGAGGGGAAACAAGAGAGGAAAAATAAAAAAGACCAATTTAACCATAAGTTTTACATTTTCTAAAATTGTTAGTGGCTGTTAAATTACTTGTTACTTGCATGCAAAATGTGCAAAGCATGACTTATCTTAAAAGGTATTATTAAACACACAATGAACAGAGTACTGGAGTGAGCTATATAAAAATACATGTGATTAAAGTGCACTATACAGCATTTTTGTATAATACAAGCTTTAGAAAAAGAAAAAAACAATTGTCAGTGAGTAAAATGTGAGATGGGATGTTTGGGCTCTACAATAAATGCCTCAAAGCTTTTCTTCTGCTCCCTCTGCACCCTAATAAGCTAACGTTAGCCAAAAAGAGAACACTAATCACGAAAGCCAGCAAATATCAGCTCTCAGCACAAGACAAGCATCACAGAATGAGGAGAAGAAAAAACAAACAAAAAAAACAAAAATAGATGGCGCTCTCCCCCTAAGAGTCCATGCTAGCTAGCTGCTTCAGTGGGTAATTAGAAAATTGTCTAAATTAGTGAGTAGTATAATGTTAGCCAACGCTAACTAGAAAAACAAACAAACAAACAAAAAAAAACCTTCTGCCCAAATGCGTAGATGATTCAAGACAAGGCCAAACTTGGGATAAGATCAGCAGGGTATTTTCTTGACTGACTTTCATTTCATTTGAAAAAATATAATTTGACTACAAGCTAGCTCTGTTCTGGCTAACGCTGGCTTGCCTTCTAACACAGATGTAAGCTGTAAGCTGTAACACTGTGAGCTATCCAACTTAGTAAAATAAGGACAGCTATTTTATCCAAACTCCCTGGGCAGCCAACTGGCTAAGTGTAGCTTTCAATAGCAAAAACATCTGAAAGAATTTAAATGGTTTTCCAAATTTTTGTATTTTACGTCTGTTTTACATAATTACAGCATCTTTAAAAATAATTTCATTGTTTTAAACAAATCAATCCAGGTACAAAATTTTGCAGTAATTGGTTTAGACATATTTAACCACTGTGCCAGTCTTAAGACGAACACCAGAGGATACTAAAAATTAAAATCAACATAGTATGACACACTGATGACCTCTCTTTGGATCATAAATGCCAACCTGAACATGGAAGTTAAAGTCTTATTTGTTTAAAAACAGATAGTATTTGAGTTGAAATAATAAAAACACATACCTGGGAGTAGAGGGTCCTCTATGTAGAGCATGGATGGCCTGTATCCATTTGTCATGCCCTTCATAATCTCCTCTTTGGCAATGTATGCGCCTCCATTTTTAATGCGAATCCCTGTTTTCAAGTAGTTGAAATTACGGCCGTACAACTCAAAGAACTCGATCAGCAACACTCCCAGGTTCTCACTGGGGTTGGTGGGATCGATACGAGGATGGAGCTGAAGAGAAAGGACAGAGACTGGATTATAGTGTGTATTTGAGACAACTGCTTCACTAATAAAGATTAGATTATATGTTGGCCTACAACAGCTAATAAACTACTTATTATGCCAGTATATATATACACACGCACATGATATTATCAAGCAGCACTACTACAACATAAGCCGCTTCAACTGTTGTGACATTACATCCCTGTACCTGTAGGAAACTGATGACCATGAGGATGAGGCTGTAGGAGCTGATGCCCCCGGTGAAGACTTCGTTTAGATCCCTCTGCAGCAGAAACTGCTTCAGTACAAAGATCAGGTAAGGCAGCACTGGGTACTTCTGAAAGCAAAAAAGCAGAGACAGATGTGGAATGAAAATGCCTGATTCAAACTATAGATTAAGTAAGAAAACACTGGAGCGCAGCACAGAATCTTAAGAGTAAACGCAGATAAAAACTAATTGACTCGGGCTCCAGCTACATAAATCACTCAGGAGAAAGAGGAGTTTCTAATGAGATATATGTAAAACTGTGAGTCAGAAACGAGACTAGCCTACATTAAAAGTAAAGCGATGAAATGATCCGGCTGACTAGCACGTCAATCATCATCTCATTAAGGGTGGGAATCTTTGTCTAAAGAACAGCCCAATTCATGACTCAGGGACAGGCTGGGGCTTTGATCCAGAGCAACGGTGAACACAACTTTACAAGATTAAACTGCCTCATATTCAAACTGTGACTCGATTCAAAAACCACACCCAAAAAAATACTTAGAACGCGAGCCCAAAAGAGTCCAGCAAAATCACTAAGTCCCCTTTAAATAAGAACTGTCATATATTATATTCATCATATTTATTGTTAAAAATTTGGATGGTTATTTTTTTCTTTTTGTATTCTTGGCTTTGTATGATTTGAGAATAGCAGATTTCCTTATACAGTCACTTCAGGCACACGGCTTTAGCTGTGAGCACAGGCCTCCACCTTCATGCAGTCAAATCTTCTGCTTGGGAGGAACGACCAATCACTAGAAAGCTACGTAACAATCATGCAAAGCTACTCTAGCTGAGCATACAGAGCTGCAAGTGAACACAACAGGTTCTCATGCTCATCTACATTTCTAAGAGGATTTAATAGAAACTGTGTTCTTGTCTGCAGTTTTATTTGATTCATTAGAAAAGCTCTTTTTCTAATTAGTTATACTATTTAATCTGTCTGGGTTTCTAGGTTGTTTTGGCAAAAAAACAAACCCTCTGTTGAAGTGACGATTACTGCTGAAAGTAATGGATTTTTTAGCAAGTCAAGGAAGCTAAATACAAAAACTTTCAGTCGGCGCAATGTACGAATTGTTACAACCCCAACTTCCAACTGTCAAGCTGCCAATTGGGCCAAACTTTCTAAAAAGGTATCAATATGAGGTGCGTGTGATAATCTAGAGGGACCCGTTTTTTGATTTTCCAATTGAAAAGGCAGCACAAGCTCATGGCAACATGTGTGTAAGTATCTGTGCCAGTGGAGCAGCAGAGCGCTGTCAACTTTTCAAATATCCTTTTAAGAAGTAGGAACAAGACTGCGGGATACACTGAGGCACCTGGCCGGCATGTGAAAAATCAACTCTGAGGTGACCTTTCAATGACAAGACTGCACCGAGTCTGTCACGCCCACATGTTAACAACATCAGCTCTCTCTGGGTTGGTGTAGTTTGTGGTTGTCAACAGCAGGCTTTCACGCTGTGACGTGCATCCCCAGCAATCGCCGTTTGAACATGCAACCACAGCAGCAAACAAAAGACCCAACAAAATATGACAGCTCGCGGCAGCACCGGGAATTCCTTTCCCGCATTAGTTCCTAAAACTGTGACTAAAGTGGGCATGGATCTAAATCAAGCAGGAATTTCTGTGCGAAACTCACCTCTGCTGAGCAGATTTAGCAACAACAGCTTCGGCGGCACACAGATTCGGATCGAGTTAAATGAGGGTTTGACGGAGCGCTGTTGAAATGAGATGAGCCGGTACAAGATTGGAGTAAAGTAAAGAGTAATGGTTTAAACTGCTGGGTTGGCTATATTCAAAGAGGGAATTTCCAATTTTCAAGTTCCACCTCACTGCAAGATGGCAATTATGTGACTCCTCCAGTGGTTTTTAAATTCAAATATGAAAACATGACCTTTTCCTGCTCTCTTCCTCCATCTGAGCGCATTCCTTCTAATGTGCACTGTTGCCTTCTGGTCTAAGTTGACAAATAAAGCAGTACCAGAACTACGCATGGCCATGAAGTTTGAGTTTAGACAACAAATTATAGGAAATAACTTTAAGCCTCCCCCTTGGTGCCTGGTACGATGTAACACATTGCTCATATAAGAAAGCAGAAGCAATACAAGTCCCCATGTTAAAAATAGAAAATAATATGCCTTGCTGTGAGCTAATTCAGCTTCCTGGCATTAGCTAACAACTTGTCAGTCCATCTCTACACCAAATATGGTCACTTCTGGTTCCATAAAGCCAATGTCCACTACCAGGCAGTAGACTGGTGAAGTGTGTGAGTGGGGTAGTTATTTGTGCTACTGCAAAAATAGGAGAAACATCCACAGCCAGCAGCCAGCAAGCCCTGTGAGAGTGCTTTGGGATGGAGGGGTGATCTTCAAAGGAAGGTCAAACAGCTTCCAGAGAGTATCGTGTGTTTTTGCTTGAAATTCCCACCTGTCTGCAAATTACAAATGCATCTTCAACCAAAGCCATTGATCTAATTTGCAGTTTTAGGTACAGCGATCTGGTTTAAACCAAAATCTCATGGGTTCTACCTTCACCCTTGGTCCAGCTCGCCGTCAAAAAACCCGATTTGGTTTTGTGCGCACAAACAGATATATGAAGGGATACCCCGTATCTACCGCAAACCACGTAAAATCTCCAGTGCTGAAGGCACCTCTCACCTTCATGTAGCCTTTAATGAAGCTTGCAGCCTTGACTCCAGTCTCTACATTAAAACTGATGTCCACCTTGACGTCAGTCTCCTGGTCGGTCAGCTTGATGATTGGCACCTGAAAGAGGAAGTGAAATGTATCAACAAACATTACAGTCAAGTCTTTCTGTAAAAACATGCTCGCTGTGTGCTGGAACACAAAGAGGAAAAAAGGGAAGAAAAAAAGAAAAAAGAAAAAAAAGGAACAACTGTCCCAAATGACAAGCTTTTGGAAAGAAAAGCTAATCCAAAAATGAAAACTCAGCCATTAACTACTTATTATCATGTCAGTCAAGAAGGCACTGAAGCCTGTGGTCGTTTGCCTGGTTGTGCGCACAGCCCACACGATGACTGTGCGGGCCAATGAGTTGCTGTTTTCAAACGTATCCCTGAAGGATAGGAGCTATAAACACCTCCAAAGTAGGTGCACACATTAGCCCGAGCTGCAGAGTGATGGCTCTGACACAATGAAGGGAAGTTGCTGTGGAACCAAAATGAGACGGTAAGTAAAGTATGACTGACCTCGGCTGAACAGATGACGACAAGTTTTCATTTTGGGTGAACTACAACTGACAAAGTACGCACTTCAGCATTCGCATCATAGTGGTTTCCAAAAAACAGCAGACTGTTAATCATGAAAGAAATGGACAGAAAGTCCACCACAACTCAGGAAATGTGTCACCTGTGAGGCAAACAGATGGAAGACACCGACGGTGTCTCATAGGTTAGAGCGGACATTAAAGTGAATAAGTCAAAGCTTTATATTTCTGGGCACTGGAAGTGCAGAGGAGCTTTTTGGTGGCAAATTTTGTTTTTGCCTGGATTTCTTCCAGCTCTCCTCTTGATTTCTGTTTACTGGAGCTACAAAAGTTTATTAGTTAGTGTGAAGAACTATCATTTTATCAATGGCCAAAACAATCAATTACTATTTTATACACAGGGTGGAAATTTGTCATCTAGTTCATTACTGAGAAATAATTAATTTTGACATTGATGCTAATTTTCAGACTTTTTTTTATTAATCAGTCTGTTTCCGTAGAAACATTTCACAAGTTGCTTTTGTAGAAAACCTTTACTTTTCATTTAACAACCACTGTGAATGCCAACACGGTTAGATTTGCAAGTCGCCAATCTATGGTCCAACAATAAGTCAGTGCAGCTCTGATAGCTAGCAGGTATCTAATGAAACATCTATGGGATATTTTGAACTAATATATTAGAAAGGATTTTTCACCACCAAGTGTTAGTTTTTGTTGCTTTGTTTGTTTGTTTGTTTGTTTTAAATAAATACCAGCCAATCACTCGCTATACTCTTCTCAACCAACTGCAATTAAGGATCAGTTGTTGGCCGCTATAAATGGCGACAATAGCCAATGTCGGCCGATAGTATTGTCCCGCCAATATATCAGCTGGGCTCCAATGTAATGGCCCGAATGCAATGACATACTATAGGTGCGCACAGGCACAAGAGTGGAGAAGCACGACCTGCTTGTCTCTACTTACTGTAGCCTTGTCCAGCACTTTAATGGAGTTAGGGTCGGCCACTTTATGCTTGCGAAGAGCTTGTTCAAGCTCTTGCAGTGGCGGGCGCTCCCACTTCCCAGTCACCATCAGGTCAATATCACTAAGGGCAAAAAACATACATGAATTTAAAAAATTAATTAGTCCTAAAATTAAAATGACCATGGAGCAAAACAAATCAGGAACAAAATTAACTTGGCTATTTAAAAACTGAATAAATTTTAATTCTGCTCTTACCTTGTTGGAAGGTACAGCCCTGTGCTGAAGCTGCCATATATTTGAACCTGGTAAAACATGGTTACAGAAGTGTGAAAATGACCAAAATCACTGTCATTCATGGCATACAAGCTGACATGTTACAACTCCTCACATCACATTCCAACCATAAAGGGCTTGGCAACTTGCAACAACTATACTTCTAGCTCATTTGTGGTGGTGCTGTATATACCCAGTTCAAATGTCTGCAAACGACCAGGACTTAGGCATTTCCGGCTTCCACTTCAGAGACCGTAAACACTGCCAAGTTAAGTACGCTGCCAAATTAAGTACACAATAGCAAAGAACAAAAATGCTGTGCTTGAGGGCTGCAAGCGAACACTCTCCAAAGGAAGTGGAGTGGTATTCTTTCCTTTTCCGTCAAGGGAAAAGCACCGAGACAGGCCAGGGTAAATATGTGGAAATGAAAAGGGAGGCTGGGACAAATCAGAGGCTTGATTCATTTACCTGACAATGTGGCTCACAGCAGAAGTGGTGAAGACTGGCAGCCAACAAATCACTGCTACGCGTGTTTTACATGATTAAGCAACGAGAGAGGCACTGCATCAACCGCGCCTCGCTGTACTCTTCTCAACCAACTGCAAGATCCTCCATCACCATTTCTACACCTCTCAAGTGCGAGTACAAACACTAATTTTTCTGTTTTAAAGAGTGTCTCATAACTGATTTCCGTTTAGTTAATTATGTTCTCATTCATTCTAAGGAAACTACAAAAAACAGTGCTAGTATGAGGTCAGTTTTTGTTGGGGTTGACACATATTGCTTTTGTTAAAGAGGAACAGTTTGATCAAAAGTGTGAGTAGGAGATTGATGCCAATCTCACGTCTGTCTGTTATTTAGAAAATTAAAACTAGGAGTCTGTTTGTTAGCTTGCGGTTTAACAGGAGGAGGGGTGACATGTGCCAGACTGAAACTTGGACGGGCACATGTAGGGTCCTGTGAGGTTGCCAGGTACTTAAGTCACTAAACATGGCCAAAAAAACCCCCAAAAAAACAAAACATGGGGATGCACTCATATCATCCAAGCTGACTAATCTCACACGCCCAACCACACTTCCTGATCGCAATAACTGATGTCATCTCTTGTCCAGTGACATTTCAAATGTCATATTAATACATATATAAGAGGAACAACACTATAACCAACAAAATTTTTGTGCAGATTAAATCAATGTAATATAAGCATGGTAATCTGAGCTTTAGATGTGCTGGGTTTTTGGTTGTTTTACTTTTTTCCTTTACATTTTTGGAAGTTTTGTGCCTAACTCAAGCTAATTTTTAAGGGTTGTAGCCTACTGACACATGGGTGTGCACAGTTCAAGCTGCTTTTTAAAAAAAAGAAATAGCCAATCGGTGCTCCACCTGCTATGGATCCAGGTTAGAGCGTCAAAGACTGCCAGCTGCGGCCCAAAATGTCAAAGGTAGCGTCTTTTTCCCAGACAGAGAGAGAAAAAAATAAAATAAATAAAAATATTATAACGAGTTATATAACATATGTGGGTGGTCGTTAATATACCTAGGCAGTCACAAAAGATAAAGCCAGTGTGTGTGTGTGTCTGCGGGTCGACGACACTGTACTGTATTGAAACATTTGATGATTTCAGCTATGATTTAGGAACACTCTGATAGGATATCAATGAAGTCTCTGATTTATGCTAATCCAAACAAACGTGTGTGCGTGTGTAACATACATCAACAGTAGGCCACAGCTCCTTGATGACCCTCTCTATCCGGTTCACCACCTCCTTCCTCATAGCTGCCTCCTCCGGCCGAGGAGATATGTATTTGTAGAAATCCATCACCTCTTCGTGGAGTCTGGACAAAAGGACAAATAAGGGTTAATTACAAGAATGAACTAAAAATAATCCGACTACGCGGTCACTGCTTTGGAAAGGTTTACACTGCTACCTGCCAATGTATACAAGTACTAACAAAGCTCACGATTATATGAACACTACAAACTGAGAAACACTGCAACAACTTATTAAAACTTACTCGATGCCACAAGCAGATCTCAGCCTGGTAGTGTTACAGCACTAATGAAAGCTTCCCTAATGCAAGTGTGTCATAGGGTTCAAAACCTTCAGGAAGTGGCTTCTCATTTTAGCCGGTACCGATTGTCATGTTCAGTGTTTAATATGATAAATGTGGCAGGTGGCGGATTATATCAGTTGTTGCTAATTAACCTCAACTCCACAAGTAATTGATGACAGGACCCCCCCCCCCAAAAAAAGCATCACTCTGTAACATCCCGATACAACCAGATCACGAGTAATGCTTCTTCTCTGCACCACAGTGTCATTTGAGAAAGCACATTATCCCAAACAAGCTGTCATGTAAGGCGACTTATACTCAATCCCAGCTTCATATTCTTACTCTCAGACTCTAAATTAGCTTTTCTCAATTCACACATCAAAATAATCCTTAATCATCTTATCCTGGTCCCCAGTTCATGCTCTGTCTGAAAGGAGCCCTTTTAAGCTGCCATCCTCTTGCCTTTAAGCCAGCAGGGGGGGGGGGGGGGGGGTGTTTGC
>VUQG01009031.1:2900-14648 GCA_015106755.1 Etia nguti | reverse complement strand
ATGTAAAAGTGTTTTCTGAAATGTTATTTTGTTGTTGATGTTGTAAATGTGATTTGCACTTCCCAGCCACCGTATTATTCGGTCACATGTATACCTGAACGTTTTCAATATAGTAAGACATATAAAGGTAAACGCTGGCTGTTTAAGACTAGAAGAGTCACAGTAGGAAGCTGCTGCTACAAACACTGAAATTTGGTAAGAAAAATGTTGCAATAATGTGATATTTTAATTTTTCACTATGGCACATAATGCATCAAACCCTGCCTGCATTTCCAACTACACTTTATCTGTGTTTAGTTTTTTTGAAATTCACTGTTTTACACCTAAACCTAATGCATAGTTTATACTAATAACAGACTCCCCACATGCCAGGATCCACATGATCCAACTTGCAGGTCCCATCCCCGTGAAAAATCCACAGCTAAATATCTCCCAATTTTTAAAATCACCACAGCTCCAAAGGATATTTTAAAAATCCACCAAGCAGTACTGTGCAAAAGTCTTGAGCCACCCTTTATTTAAATATTTACTTATTTTTTTAGTTTTGTATGAAAAGAGCCAGACTTTCTTGCAATTTTTCAAAGTGCTCTAGATAGAAAACACATTTTAACTGTATGTCATAAGAGGCCTGGTTCTGTGAGTTTGCAGTTTGTTTTTGGAAAGCAGCTGTAATCGTCCGCTCCATTCGGGTTGAGCTGATGTTGTCTCTTCTCTGTAGATCACCTGCAATCATCAGATGCAATCAACTGCCATTCAAACGGACCAGTGCGGACATTCAATCTTCACCAAATTATCAGCTCACTCAGTGTGGTAAACCAGCCAGTCCAGCTAGGTGTTTTCTAGTGATTGTTTCCTGTGCATTAACAAATCTTCTCCTTGTTTCCAACTTTTACCCAGCACCCCTCGGATTTATTCTCATGTGCACTCACCCACCTCAGACAGACGTCGCTTATTTCCTGCCACCTTGTATCACCACTCACCTGTTGGCCATTGCCACTGTTATGTCATGTAAATAATTGCCTGATTGAATAAAGATTCTTCAACTACCACTTGCCTTCTTGCCTTGCCTTTTCCTGTTTTGCCTGGATTCTGCACTTGAGTCCTAAAACTTTAGCTTGCTAAACCTGACAGTGTAATTTTAGGTACTGTGCTACTAGCAACCTATTGCTAAAACACAGAATTTGTTCCTATTTCTTTTGTTGAATCTATGAAAAATGCCAAACATAACAGTTTGACAGGCATGAAATAGTATTTTTGTGCACAGAAGGCAATTCCTAGGGAGCTAGCTAAAAAGAAAAAAAAAAAAAAAACTTGGCACGTCTTGGCAAGAAATAGAAGAAAATCCAGCAAAGACCAGACACAAGACCTGAGACATGTATCAGACTCTTTAGTTGAGCCAATTAATGCTCACTGATGCCTCATCAGAAATGTTCTCAGTGGAAGGATGGCTGTCAAGAGACCAATCTTAAGGAAGGAAAATGGGAAGACAAGGCTGAGGTCTGCCAAGTTAAGCAAGAACTTTACTGAAAATCAGTGGCAACAGGTCTCATGGAGTTATAAATCCTTTTTTTTTTTCAATTTCTTGATTTGAATTGTCATCGATAAGTACAGAGTAGTCCAAGTGAGATGAACAAAAGAACAGTGAGTGTCTACATCTGTAAAACGTGGTGGAGTCTCTGTCATGGTTTGGGGCTTCATTTCTACCAGTGGAGTTGGAGGTCTTGTCAAAATTGATGAAATTATAAACATAGAAGAATAACATCAGATTTTACACCTGAAAAGTGTCTGATTGGCAGCAGCTTTATTTTTAAGCAAGACAGTGATCACTAACACACTGCCAGAGCGGTAAAAGCATATCTGGTTAGAAAAACACATCAGTCACGGACTGGACCTCGACATTGTTGAAGCAGTGTGGAATGATCTTTACAGAGAGTATAACAAAAGGCAGACAACATCAAAGAAACATTTTAAATGTCCTTCAAGAAGCCTGGAGAACTATTTCTGAAGACTGCTTGATGAAATGACAAGAAAGCTTGTCTAAGAGAGTTCAGCCTGTGTTTAAGAATAAAGGTGGTCCTCCAAAATATTGACTTCCAACCTCGTTAGAATGGTAGAAACTCAGTTTTTGCCTTATATACCATATCTTCCTGTATGTCTGTGCAGGTTTCAATAACTCACTGCACCTATTTCCCAATTTTCCTAGTAAAATATAAAGGGATGAGGGAGGACTCGAGACTATCACACAGTACTGTTAAGTGTGCAAATTAACAAATTTAAAATAAGAAATAAATAACAACATCCACAACAGCTGTGAGGTGTCACTGTGCACTGTATTCTCTAAGAACAAAATATCATTTCTTTTAGGAGGTGGCTGAATCCAAAATAGATTTTAATGAAGCCTAAAAGAGTAAAAAACTAAAAGGAAAAAGGTAACATATCAGCATCAGCTTTCACTTCATAAAATACCCACCCACATCCAAAATAGATGAACTTATTCCATACTATGTGTTTCTGGTGTCTGTAGCCAACAAGCTAAAGCAGGGGTGTCGAACTCCAGGCCTCGAGGGGCCGGTGTCCTGCAGGTTTTAGATCTCACCCTGGGTCAACACACCTGAATCAAATGATTAGTTCATTACCAGGCCTCTGGAGAACTTCAAGACATGTTGAGGAGGTAATTTAGCCATTTGAGTTAGCTGTGTTGGATCAAGGACACATCTAAAACCTGCAGGACACCGGCCCTCGAGGCCTGGAGTTCGACACCCCTGAGCTAAAGCAACAGGTCATATTCACTTTTACTGATAGCAATGCAAGGTTTTGTAGGACATCATTAAACCCCGAGTGAGCCTCTTAACACCATTGTTTGCATGACAAGACACAAGGTTGTCAAAAGGGAGAGTCTGAAGAGGAGAAGAGGAGGGAGTATTTTTATTATTATTGCTTTTACCTTTTTTTTTTCCTGGAAAAAGAATCTGTTATGATCAAGAGACAATATGTTCTGATTTCTTTAAGCTTCCTTTACTTTTCCCTCACTCTCTCCAGGCTCCCGCATATTATTAACAATCAGTGTGCTGGTCGGTAAACTGGTCGGTAAACAAACCAGCAGCCACTCCTCCCTGGCTCCGGAGCACTCCATTAAGGAGCCAAGTGAACTCCTTTTTTTACACACTGGATGCACAAATATAATAAAGCCTCATGTAGCAGTTTTGGATGCAACAGCAGTCTGTGGCCAAATGGAGGACATTGAAGATGCATCTGTCTGGGTATTGACAAAGACAGAGACAATTACCTCCATCCTAAGAATACTTTATTTTTCTATTCATTTTTTTTTTCTAAATATAACTTCAACACAAACCTCTACAGGCACATGCATACTCACTCAGACACACAAACCATTAAATGTTACGTTCTGTGGCAGATTATACCAGCGAGCAATTTCGTGCTCTCTTGCATCATGTGGAAGAACAAAAGTGGCAGAAAATAAAAACACATATTAGACCATATGAGAATGGGGAAATCACCGGGAAAGTCACACACCTCCTTAATATGGTTTAGGAAGAGCACAGACTAGAGATAAGTGAGAACAAGCAAGTAATATACTGTAGCTCCCATTGAGGATAGTGCTTACTACACAAAAATACTGTAAAAAAAAACAACGACGGAGAGTTTCATCAATCCTTTATCACAGAGGGCCTGATTCTGTACCAGCAAGTTGCACTCTAAAATGAGCTTTCCTTCTGTTGTGCCCTGCGTGCATGCATTTATTTTTGTTTGGCATTTTGAGGTTTTAAAAAAAAAACGGTGAAACTGAGAACAAAGTTTCACACTTTAAGGTGTTGCAGTGAGTCGGGTGCTGTACTCCTGCATTCTGGGATTTAAAAAAAACAAAAAGAAAAGAGGAGACACAGAATTAGGTGCTTGCAGTATGTAAGATGTTTTATGTTTGAACTGTACCACATGCTCCAGTCGCCAATAATTCACTGTTAGTTGAGCGTGGCGATATAATCCAAACCCCCACATATGGCCCATATATGCTGCACAGTCTTGCTCACTTTTGACTTATCCTTCGCTGTACATTTACCTTTTTTTTGTCCACTTTTGCTTTCATAAAATCAGCAACTGTGTAGCTTTTTTGCAGTTCCTTGTCTCTGGATCCCTTCCTGGAAGTTATTTACAGTACCAGCCAAGCTAAGATATTATTAAACAAGCCTCTGTTCTTTTTTTTCTTTCCTCAGATTACAGATATAAATGTGAACCCAAACCATATTGTCAGATCTAAGGCTTCATTTGCCTACAGAGACAAAAAAATAATAATAAGAGAATGACAGCAATGACAAAGTAAGTCATACCTTTTTTCTAGCATAGGAAGAAAGTCAGATGATGTTGCCTAAAGCCACCAAGCAAAATCATTAAGGGAAGTCGTTTCCCCATGAGGAAAAACAGCTTCAAGCTGTGAGTAACACAACAACAGTCTTGCAGAATCCAAATGTTAATCCACTGCACCACCACATTTGACATACTGTTTGTCTCAGTGCCTGTTTGATCAAACATCACAGGGTGATACATATGCAATGCAAGGGTAAACGGTGGACGATCACACTGTCGGGCATTCAGCTCAGCGCCACAGAGGGCTTCTAGTCATGCACAGAGACATCCAACATCTCAACGAATTGCTGTTTGTGATCGATGGTTACAGTTGCAAAACCAACTGATTCCCGCGCGCAGAGAGGCAGACACTAGCTCCTCTCTCGCTCTCATTTGCGTCACTTGTTCCTGCGGCGAGGATAACATATTTTCAATAACACCTGTTGTTACCTGTGAGCATATTCCTCATTATTCTATCTACAGCTGTGGCTTCATTTTTAACTCTGTGATTTGTGACTTGAGGGAAAACGTGTTGGTTTTGAAAAATTGGCGTGTGCTCACACACAGATGCTTGTGTATACTCACGCACGTACACAATCCGACCCCAGCGCAGAAATTGATTTCACAAGGAGCCGGTTTGGCCCAGATGAGAATGATGGTGTTTGAGCACAGCAGGCGTGTAGCACTGAGCGAGGACAGTCTATGTGAGCCGCACGGGATCACCAAATCCCACCACATCTGAAATCTTATAGGTGCATGGCAAACCTGGAGAGCAAACACACACTGCTGTTCACCCAAACAGGCTCATGGCATTTTTTAAGGCTAGGACAAAGAAAAGCAGCAGGGACACAAAAAACTGATATGATGCATGATTTATTTATTATTATTTTTTTAATGAGAGCAAAAAGCAATACTACCTCCAAATATTTTGTTCAGTCTATTATTTTTAGAATCATTCATTTTTTAATGCTGTGTTCATGCCTGCAGTTGGAAAAAGAAAAGAAATTAAAGCAAGAAAAGAGTCCCGCTCAATAACAAAAAATCTCTGATAAGCAAAAAGATGTACACAAGCTATGGTCACGAGCAAACAAGCAAATCATCTACACTGAAGAGATAGTAAAACAAAAAATAAATCTTAATGTATCAACTTTCAATTTATACAAGTAGTAGTAGTAAAAGATGTGGAAAACACCCATACACTATATGGATGAAAGTACACTTAGTGTGCAAGAGCTGTTGTCCATGGAAACTCATGCCACAAAGCTCCCAGAGAACAGGTTTTTTTGCTAATGCTAATGAGAGAAAAGGTTTGGAGCTCTTCAATTATTGTGTCAGCAGAGCGTTTGGTGACTTTTGCGCACTATGTGACTCAGTACTCGGTGACGATGCTCTGTGACTGTATGTGGTCTGACACTGTGTGCCTGAGTTGCTGAACACTTCCATTTTCCAAATATACCATTTACTGCTGATTATGGAATATTCAGGGGGCAAGACGTTTGTGGCACCGTACTATAATATCACACTTGAATTCATTGCGCACTTTAGAGTTCTTCTTTTCTTTCACAGATCTTTGTAAAGGCAGGCTCCATCGCTAGGCCTTGATATTATACACCTGTGGCAATAGGACTGAAAATACTTAACTTCAAAGATTAAGAGGTGTGAACCAGTTCTTTTGTCCATATAGTGTAGCTTGATAATATCACTGACCCCCCACTGTTGAGTACAACCACAGTGAAACAAAAGAGCAAAGTACACAATCACAATATACTGCTGTGAATTGTTAGTGGCTCATATTACGTAAACACATCAAATCAAGGTGAATTTTATTCATTGTTATTTATGTTTTGTATTTGTTTTGTGCTGTCTGACCTTGTCAAGAGGACCCGAAGGAGATGAAAGACCCGAGGTCCTGATGAATCTCATTCAAGCTTAACATTGGTCTTGTTCTAATGGACAATCAGCACTCTATATCTGGCTGACATTTTCCTCCGGCTTATCATCTGCTTTGTCTATGTGCCGGAGCGATGTTTGGGCCTGTGATTACGCCCTGACCTTTAGCTCAACACGTAGATAAACAACACAAAAAGCTGCAAAATAAGAGGACATGCACGATCCAAAGTCTCCTGCTGAGGATCAAAAGATAGGTGTAATCAAGTTTTAAAAGTAATGGTGTATACTGGTCAGCAGTGGACACACTGGTAGCTTCTTGAGAGCTACAAAAAATGCTTTTGATGGATGGAGAGAAAACATTAACAATCAGACAACCCCACTGGAATGTATTTTATTAAAGGGATAGTGGCGACAGTGGGAATAAAAAACTCCCTTTCAACAGAAAGAAACCTCCAGGAGAACCAGGCTCAGGGAGGGGCAAAACAGAAACAAAATAAAACTGCAGCTTGTTAAAAACATACATTAAAAAACATCAATTTTCTAAAAGTGAAGATAAGGTTGGTTTCTATAAAGTGTATATGGGTAACAGACCAGTTAATAGTGAATTTTAATGTTTGTTTTTCACATGTACATTTAAATTATGACTTGAAAATTAACTCTCCAAGTTGTTCAATAAATGCTCTAATTTATTTCATATTAAAATAATTTTATATCACATATATACGAGTAAGACAGCATAAATGGGTTACTCACATAAAGTAAAGAAGACTTTAATAGGCTACTTGCACTGGGAAACAAGGATGCACTTTAATCTAAACTTTGATCTATCTGTTGTATTGATGATTCATAAAGTTTTACAGTTTACAGGATACTTTTAAACAGTCAACTTTGTGCATAGTTGCTGATGCAGATCTCTACCACAACTACACTGCTTCACCCCATTTCTCCTCATTTATTATTCATGTTGGTCTCCACGCCTTCAAACCAGCCCATGCAACAGTAGTTGGTTTAGCCGCTTCCTTTCCTCTGTTCTCTCTCCCTCATTGATTTCTGCAATCTGCATCTGCACCCCGGATTAGTGCGTTTCTCCTGCTGTTGAATAATCATGTCTGTCTGCCTGTACACTCATTAACACTTTGTACAACAAATAAAGTAAACCACCCACATCAACGTGTTAATTACCACAATTACTTAGTTTTCATTGAGACAACTGTACCTCTCCTGATCTATTATGACAAATAAATTGCACTATTGATCTTAATTTTACCTTGCAGTTTTACCGCACGGTACTTCAGGTAAAGATCTTAATAAAACCAGAATGCTTTGTGCACCAAAACATCTTTTAAGTCGTGGAGTTTTATTGCATTTTTTAAGACTGTCAGCATTCAGTATAATCAAGGACTTTAAAATTAATGTCATGCAAGCTAATTTTAAACTTCTTACATGCACACACTGTTCAAGTTTGAATGACTATATAATGATAGGACTAAGAAAGAGACGCTTTGTGTAAATGTCACCTCTGAATGTAAGCCGAAGCTCCTCCATGTCAAAGCACTGAATACCAGCTTGATTACTAGACTGCCATAATTTGCCAAGTACCATCTTTACCATCTTTTTTTGTTTTTTTACATTTTTGATAACTATACCTCAAAAATAAAAACAGACAAACAAAAACCATTGTGTGTTACAATAACTGAAGTGTCTTGTAGCTTAGGTTTTAGCCTGTGAAGCAATAGAGCACAATGATTGACTTATGCATCCACATAAGGCGCAAATAATATACAGGTTTTTCTAATTGTCACTGTAACAAAAAGTAGCCATCAAGGTCCATCCATCCCAGCTTCTGAACTCCCCTCAACTGGTGCCTTTTGGCTCTACTCTGACTCTTTCCTGAATAACCAAGCTGCTCAACCTACCTCTAAAGGACAGACACACAACCTTGGAAAGAAGTTAATTTCTACCCAAGGCTTGTGGCTATAAGTGAAAAGTACATCAACCAGTAAATCGACAGCTTTGCTTTCATGCTCAGCTCTCTCTTTACAAAGGCAGACTGGCACAGCATCCACATTACTGCAGTGAATTCCTATTCTCTCCTTTCCTCACACATGAATAAGACCCCAGGACACTTGAACTCTTCTGCACTACAGTAAGATGCAAACTGCCCCAGTGCAAGGTTGAGGTCATTGGTTGATGACGCCAAGAGAACCACATCACCTGCAAAAAGGAGGGATGTGATCCTGAAGCCACACACACAGTACTCCTTTGGCTGTAGTATTATATTAGTGACCCTGGAGAAGCCCTGGCGGGGGGTCCATCACCCTTGTCCTTTTTAAAAAGGCGGCCCACCAGCACAGTTTACTAATCCAAGGGTGTCACACCCATGTAATGTTGCAGAAGTGTGTCAAAGTCCCACAAAACCCTCAGCTTTCGCTCTTATACACTCCAGGGGCCAGGTCACTGGAGAGTTTTTTTTAACTACCTCTGTGATCTCAGTCATAGTGATGGACAAGTCATTCCCCTCATCCCCAGACTTTCTCTATTCAAGGCATGTCAATAAGATTAAGGAAATTTCTTCAGTCTCCTTCATATGTCCTCAAATCAGCAGCACTCCCTCCTCATCAAATACAGTAGAAGGAAGCTGCTTCGTCTGTCCTGAGTGACCTGAATCTCGAACCCCACGGCGCATCCATACTGAGGCCCCATAGGTCAAAGCCCAGGCATGTCTAGTCTGGGTGAGGTTTCCTGAATTCCTGTTATATAAAATGTAAAACTACAAACCTCATCCTTACATAATCTCAACAGATATTTTAGTTTAACATTATTAGTTAAAATAAAGTCGATCTAGTCAGTATACTTTATTTACTGTACCACTGTTTCTGATTAAATGCTGGGCTCCTTTACAAGAGCTAGGCTGTTTGGGAAACACATTTTTCTCCAGATCCATTTGTGAATCTGTTTAAATTTTTAGGCCAAGTATATGTGTGAACATTGATATAGCTCCTGTTATTTTTTAATAAAATCTCTCTGTTGTTTTTTATGAATCAGTGAAAGGCGTTTTCACCATTTCTGAATTTCTCACTCAAATCATATCATATCATAAATATGTGAGTAACTTGATGGCAGGCAAAAATTAAACTAGCATTTTACCAGCTTTTTTCTGTACTCAGCTAAAAATCATTTTATAGGAAGAAGCTCTACAACACAGCAGACTGATAAGATCAATCTCAAGATGATCAGATTAATGTCAAGAGTGATGTTTTGCAATCAGTCCAAAAATGTACAAAAACATAATTAATGAATGCTAGGTCCATCCATTCCTTCAGGTCTGACAGAACTTCAGATTCAAAAGATAAAGGGAAAAAAAAACTGCACAACTGAAAGGAAATCGATAAACATACAAGGAATATTTCAAAGTATGCCTGTACCAATTTTACTTGAACAAGCGTTATAAAATCCCCCAAAAAGAGCAGGGAACAAAATAGCTAGAACAAACATGCCTGAATCATGCATGACAGATTTAATATTTAATTTTAAAAGGAATGTACTCAAGGCTTATCCTTCAGCTTCTACATTATCTTTTTAATTGATCTAGATGATGCAGATTCATAAGTCCATCTAGCAAACACAAGTGGGAATTCATCTTTTCAGTGAGAAGCAGTACATTTGCTGGTTATGACAAGTCTAATAAATCGTTGTCTTTTTCACCATAGATAATTCCCCCAGGAGGGATACTCCTGCTTCTGTGGGAATGGTTATTTCTGTGATTTTATTAAGCACATTAAATATAAAGATCCAATATAAATTCAGATATAGACATGCCCATTACTTGAAGAAACTTGACAGAGATAGACTGCAAATAAGTCCCGCCCACACTGGAGGGGAAAACAACATATAGCTCTCCACTGACTTTTTTATTGCATAAAGGTTCATCCTTGTCAATTCTATCTGCTAGTAAGAAACAAACAAACAAACAAAAAACAAACAAACTAAAAACTATTGGGCTGTGGACGTGCTACCAGCAGAGAAATGGCCACAGAGATAGACAGACACTCTCTCGACTTTCCAACTTTCCTTTCTGACAAAACTTATGCTATAGTTAAGGCTGGGTCAGGTGACCCTGAACCAGCCCTTAGAGTATGTGGAAAAATCTCCATTCACAATGCAAGGCCCCAGGAGCCCAGCAAAAGTCTATAGCAGCATAACTGTCTCCCTCCCAGAGTCCAAAGATGTGCATCAGGTTAGGTTAATTAACGACTGTAAACTGGCTGTAGATGTGAATGTGAGTGTTTCATCTGTCTGTATGTGTTAGCCCTGCATCACACTGGTTTCCTGCCAAGGATGTACCTTGCCTCTTGCCCGAAGACAGCTAGACCAATCCGTCCATCTTCTTCCCTCAGCCTGGCCACCTCTTCAAGCTCATTTGGGGGTGCACCAAGTCATTCCCAAGCCAACTGAGATATATAATCTCTGTAGTCCTAGTTCTGCCTGTAGGACAAAAATACCTCACCAAGGGGGTGATCAGGTGGCATCCTAATCAGATGCTCAAACAACCTCAAGTGGCTCCTTTCAATTGGTCAGAATGGTTGGTGGTCAGGGTCTTGGCAGCATGAACCCAGAAAAGTAGCTAGTGGTTCCAGACCCATGGCCCTGAATTGTCTAAGTGGGGCTAAATGGATGGATGGATATTTAGATTCAATCTAGACCAAAGTGAGCCACATGATGATACCGAGGAACTTGAAACAGAAAGTTACTAAGCTATATACACTGTAGAAGTTAAACAGCTTATAAATAAACAGCTTCTTTTGCAAGACACAAACTAATTATTGTAAAACACCTTTCTGAATTTTTACTAGACGTTAAATATCGTCTCGATGGCTCTGTGACACTTGTTTCTCTACGACTTGCAAATTTGATTTGAAAAACTGCTCTGCAAGTAAAGCATTCTTCCTTCTGAACTAGAAAACATGCACTGTGGCATGACGCCTAAAACACAGTTGGCTTCTTTGAATTCTGTTCCAGCCCACACCCAATCAGTTAGACACACTGTGACTGATGAGAATGAAATGAGATGAAAAACACGGATAACATAGATAACACAGTGGCAAGATAATGAGACTCCATGGGTTCTGCTATGTGAATTTGATTGTTTAAAAAAAAACCTCAGTCACATTCAATGACATTTCAAGCATGAAAAATTTATAGGTGTTTGAAGATGAGAATATTAAGAAGTAAGAGTCCACCTGTGTCTTTCACTGATAATATGAGCAACAATATCAAAACTAGGAGTGACATTTTTATATTTTTCTATATCTTCTTTACTAGGAAAGAGAGTCTTTGAGCACCCACTTTGCACTTGCATTTTTTTCCCCTCAGGCTTTCATCTTCACAGATGCATGGGTGCTGAAGCAGTCAATAAATGACACCTTTTTTTTCCTATTCAGTCCATAGCTGTGCATGGATGAAGACTTCAGTGTGTAAATCTATGAATTTGAATGG
>VUQG01009028.1:30111-62058 GCA_015106755.1 Etia nguti | reverse complement strand
GCCGAACACTAGCTATATGTAGCTAACGGTCGCAGTAACCCTTTGTTTTCTCTGTATTGCTGCTGGTTGTGTAAAACATGAGTGAAGTGTTTGTGGTTTGTGACGGCTGAATGACAGCGTCAGCGGATAAAAATAAAGCTGAGGTGTTGATTTGTTCTGAGCTGCTCGGAAACTCGACGGCTAACTTCTGGCCACTCAGCTGATGGAGAAAAATGTCAACAAACCACCAGCTTCTCTACGGAGTCCCGGAGCAGCCATTCCACATGAACGCAAAAATACAAAAAGGAATTTGCTTTGAATTTACGCAAATATTTAATTATTTTCAATTTTTGGGTCGTTTCAGTTAAAATATATAATTTTGAATTGGCTGAGGTAGAAATTCTACATTTTGTAATACAATCTGGTTTATTTGTAATCAGTTCCCCGATTAATAAACAGAAGAACAGAATGAAGCACCATGGTTTTCAAACATAAACAGACTAGTGACACTTTCCAGGCAGCATAAGTTAACGTAATCAGTAATTTAGACAAAGTACCTTACAAAGTGTGGGCAGATATCTGAAGGAAAACACTTTTGAGAAGTTTAAACCTCTTGAGTAACATCTGAATAATGAACAGCGCCTGTAGCACTGTCCTTAGTGAGCTTTTTCTGGAGGGAAAGTTGTGTGACTCTGTGATCCGAGCTGGAGATGTTGAATTTAAAATTCACAGGATCATCCTCTGCAACTGCAGTGCATACTTCAGGTGAGCAGACCTGTGTTGTTTGGCTGTGTTGGTTCTGCATTTATCTTACTTCAAAGGTTTCATGTAACACAGTGCAGCAGGTATTGGGAGGTTTCAGTGTTATCCTATACTTTTTGATCACTAGAAATGTTCTGGAGCAATTTCTAGTGATCAAAAAAATCTGTAGTTTTATGTAGTTATTTTATTTTATTTTATTTTTTAGGTTTGTTCAGATATATTTATAGTACATGTTTGTGTTTGACTCCACAATAAGCCTTCAAGAGCTGGTTTGAAAGATAACAGACGCTACAAACTGGCTTTCTCATTCTATGGACCAAAAGTAATGGGACCACATCAGTGGTGATATTAGCTGCCTTCATTAGTTCAGCTGAAATTGTATGTCTAAATAGGCAGTTAATCAATTTAGGGCCAGACTGAGAGGTGGCCAGTGATATGCCATTCCTGTTGCAGTGGGACATGTCCCCTCTTTCCAATTCTGTCTAGTCAGTAAATTTGATAATGGGAAATTCAGTTATTATATTTGCAGCTATTTAATGCCTGCTGTCCCGTGTTACTGTTTAGGAATATTTGCTACAATGCCTAGACAACTCTATATCTTTCTGTCTGTCTAAACATAGCAGCAATGCTGAAAGTTTTTCTGCACATACCTGAATAGATTACCTTAAATAGGAGACTGCCCAGTTGAAATCAAGTCATTTTAGATTTTTGTTAATTTAATTTCATAACTCTTTGATAAGAGTTTGCTCAAGTAAGCATGCAGCTGAAAAATTCTACAGATGCTATTTAACCACGAGCTGCATGACATCAGGTACTTTTCAGTTTCATGATAGAGAGACAATGTTAAAATGCTGGTCTGAATCTGCACAGGGATCTCTTCTGCAACAAACCACTACCATCAAACCAGGTCTACAACTTCCCCACTGTGTCCCCAAAAGCAATGGGCCTCATTTTGCAATATGCCTATACCCAATCTGTTGTGGTGACGGAGGACAATGTACTGGAGCTGTTGGTGGAAGCTGACCACTTTACAGTCACTAGCGTCATTCAAGCCTGCTGTGACTTCCTGGAGAGGAAGCTTTGTTTCAATAACTGCATCAGTATCTGCAACCTGGCAGACTTACACAACTGTCCTGACCTCAGGGGAAAGGCCTATCTCTACATTCTCCATCACTTTGAAGAGGTTGCAGCACTCTCCTTGGAGTTCCTGCAGCTCTCTTTGCAGCAGCTATCAGATCTTATCGAGAAGGATGAACTCAATGTGAAGCAGGAGAGCACTGTGTTTGAGGCCATCCTCAGATGGATCAACTATGTCCCTGAGGAACGTAGGTGTGACATGCCCACACTGCTGAGTAAGGTAACTGAAAGTGGGATATCAATTTAATTGCTGCTCTAAGTGCATTTATTTAGTTTATTACTCAGTGAGGGGCTGTTGAATGAATGGTACAGTTTGAAAGTATAGAAAGTAACTTCCACTGTAGCAATTTTAATTAGGAATAAAAAATAAAATATAAGTTTGATGCCTGATGCAAAAAAAGAAGTTTGATTGTACAGAGGTTTATGGGAAAATTACCATACTTTATAACCTTATTCTATGAGTCAAGGTCATTCGCTGATCATACATAATATTCTCATCAATTGTGTCCCTCATGAAGCCCCATCAATTCTTACCTTTGGTACTGATGTTTGGTCACCAGTAGACATTCAAGGTTGTGTAGATAGCTGTAAATATCTTTTGCCCCAATTAGGTAGTTGCTTCAGCCAAAGCAGATTCACCATTGGTGTGAACATGAAAATCCTATGTGATATCTTACTTACCTCTGATCAATATTCAAACTTCTCTGAGATTTTTAAGAGATACGCGTATGGCATTAATTAAAAAAACTCCCAAATTGCTTCCTTTTTGAGCTATTGTGTTTACAAAGTTGTGTGTCCAGGCTGCCCACCTGTCCGCTGATCAGCCTTTTATGGCTGAGGTGTAAAAAGCTAAAATTTAAATGGCAGAATTACTCAAACTTAAGGCTTTGTAATAGAGTTAATCTAGGAGAATCTGTCTTCTTCCTGTTAATCCCATTGGGGGGGGGGAAGGTTTGTAATTCACTTGTGAGAGTGTGCATCAGAAGGTGCTCATCATTTAGCCCTTAATAAATTGTAAAATAATTATTTACACTTGCTTCCAGATAAAACTGGCCGTTGTTTTGTAGTTTCAGAAATGCACTGTTGATAATGTGTCTGAACTGAAAGAAAACCCCAACACTTTTCCCATGACCTTTTGAGTAGAGGTGTAGTGCTCCTGTAAAATAAATTGCGGGTGCATGACCAAATGCACATGCTCAGTTGAGTTCTGGCTTGAGTTCTTGGCTCCTTCTTAAGGCAATCTAAGTTAGCAGTCAACTATACTGCTGGCTGTTTCAACACTGAAAATCATGTATTTGTTCTTCTAATATAATCAGGACTATGTATCTTATTCTTGATTATATTAAAACCACAACTTCATTAACTAATGGGTGGTGGCCTGGTGGCTACGTCCAACTCTTATATACAGTCTAAAGTTGTATTTCTTGCCTTTTTCCCTTCTGATTCTTGTTTTCATCCAGGTCCGCCTACTGTTAATGCCCATCGAGTACTTGGTTGACACTGTGAGCAGAAATGATCTAGTGAGTAGTAGTCCAGCATGCACAAGCATGCTAACCACTGCCATAAAGATGCTAAATGAGTCCAGTATGGAGAGACCTCTGACCCAAACACGCCTGCCGTCTGAAGTCTTATTGGCCGTTGGTGGATGGGCGAATCGTTTCCCAAGTGACAAGATTGAGTTGTACAATGTCCGAGCTGACCACTGGGTGCCACTGAGCCAGAGACCCAATGCTTCTCTGGGATTCTCTGAGGTGCTTACCTCAATGGATCTGTCTATTGCATCGGAGGTTTTGATTTTATAAGCTTTTCAAGTCGTGTGAGAAGGTTCAGCCTCACCAGCCAAACCTGGACAGAGGTGGGATCGATGCATGAAGAGCGGGGCTTTCTCAGTGTGGTCACACTGAATGGCTGCATATATGCTATGGGAGGCCGCCAAAAACAAAAGAAACTGAAAACTGCAGAACGATATGAGCCTGACACCAACCAGTGGACCATGATCGCATCGATGCACAAGCACAGGATAGATGCTGGTGCTGCAACACTACACGGCAAGGTAAGTGGAATTGAGGTGGTGGAAGATGTATCTCTGCCATGTTGGTTTTGTGGAGAAAGTGGTGGACAAAATTAACTGGTAATGCTAACAACCTTGGTTAACAAGCTGCGTCAATAAAATGTACAGTCAAGTAATTCCATTAGAAGTGCTCCAAAAGATGCCAAAAATCCTGCTCAGTTATCAGATTTGGTGGCTGAAATTAGTCAAGGACAAGCCTACCAGACAGCTGCCATCTACACCTTAATCTGTCAGCACACTTCCCAAAGCAGTCAAGAACCTAAATTTAAGCTTTGATGCTGTCCATCTGGATTAGTTTTTTTAGTCTTTTGTATCTGGCTGTAAACATGATTTTTTTGGGCTATATAGTTGGATGTACAACCTATGGGGATTTATTATCTTTTGGAGCCAGCCAAATAACGGATTTATGCACTGGAACATGATAGAGCAGTGAAATATTATTTTTCTGTAAGCTTCTGTTGGGCTAACTGTGCAAAAAACAATTTTTTAAAAATCTTATAAAGCTGGCCAATGGGAGTAATTTTTAAAAATGCATATTTTTTTAGATTAATGTCATGAGTTTTTGAGAAAGACATTATTTCCTTGGTTGGTACTTTTTTTCTTGCAAACTTAAAATAATACTGCAAAGGATTGTTTTTTTGTTAATTTAATCTCATAAATTATAAGTTGCTTTTTTTTTTTTAAAGAACTTGGCAATTTGTTATTCCTGTTTTATTTCTTTTGGCTAATATGGCACTAACATGCAAATGTCTACCAGTGAAATGCAAAGTACAGAAAATAAATGCAGCAAACCTCTGCTAAAACTAAATGTTTTAGGATAACACCATCATTTTTACATTTTTACTACTATCACGCAAAGTAGATACACAGAAATCTGATGAAAACATTTTTAGTTTTTCAAGTATTTTCTGGATGCTGAAACATTTAATTTTAGTAATTTGACTCAATCATGGTACTAACTGCAAAACTGAGAGATCCAGTATAGACAATATATGTTCAACAGTCCAGCATTATAACCTCAGAGACATAAATGATGTTTACACATGATTTTATTTTCTAGGTGTACATTTGTGGTGGTTTTAATGGAAATGAAACTCTGTCATCTGCTGAGTGCTACAACCCTGACACCAACCAGTGGACACTGATCACATCCATGGAAACTGGGAGGATGGGGTCCGCAGTGATCACCTACAATGACCAAATCTATGTAGTAAGAAGAGCATAAATCATACTCTAACTACAGACAGAAATTCAAACATGGAATTTTTATTGTATCTGTATTTGGAAGTTTGTATTATTTTCCAAGGTACCATGTACTAGATTACTGGATTGTGATTTCTATGATTACCCTAGAATCAGATATTTTGGAATGTGGAGGTCTATTTGGTTTTTTACAACAGAACATTTTTAAGTTACAGACTGTAACAGGTTCATTATCTGTACAGGGTGGTGGCTTTACCGGTCTTACTCAGATGCGCAGTGTCATCGCATATGACCCAAGAACAAGACGCTGGTGCAATGTGGCTCCCATGTTACACCGTCGCAAAGACTTCGGCATTGCAGTGTTGGAGGACCAGCTGTATGTGGTTGGAGGTTTCCACAATGGTGGCTTATTCTGCAATGTGGAGCGCTATGATGAAAAGACCAACAGGTGGTACATGGTCAGCGACAAAGGGATGACCCAAAGTGCTGTCAGTTGTTGTGTTCTGAAGCGACACCCCGATGCGATTGCTTATCTGTCATAATTATTTCATATAAAGAAATAAAGAAATACATTTTTCATCCATAAATAACTGGCTGTTTTTCTGCTTAAGATCCTGAGGTCTGACCTCCCAGTGAAAAAGTATCTTTTAGCTCAACAGAGCATGTGGACTTTCTTTTCAACATGATGGGCACTGCAGCTTCCACATTTTATGGCCACAAGGGAGGTTAACAGCTATGATATTAAGATCCTATTGGTAAAACTCAAATTGTTTCTTCACTAATAGGTGATCCATTCACACCTCCATCTTCACCTCCACCACCAGCGTCTAGACTCCAGCGGGTCCTGCCCTAACCCCTATCACTTATGCAATTTCATTCTGCTGGGATGGACCATCGGATTCTAACCAGCAAATACGTCAAATTTAATTCTGCACATCAATAAATCATGTTCAGTTCCTTCGATTGATCTCTCCTTATTGAAATAAAGCTGATATGTTTTCTTAAACCCAGTCTATAGAAATATAATATATTCTGGCATTTAAATTTATAATGTTTGAAATTATTTTGAAACATAGGAATTAACAATAGGAACCTTTAAATGAAATGCCCTTTGTTTTGTTTGAAGTCGTTATGGCAGCATGAGAAGGCTCAACATCTTACTTAGGCCTCAATCACATGCCCAGACATCAGTCAGCGATCCTCTGGCAGCCACAGCTCATAAATAAAAAATGTGTATTCCCAAATCAGTTGGCGAGTGTTTGCTGGAGGTTGCTACGTGAAATACTGTAGGGCACAAAAGGGTATACCATCCTTCATTTAAAACCTCCTTGTGATTGCTGTAGTTGCAGGCAGATTGTTGCCCGTAGGGGAAAAAGTGGAAGCATGGAAAACAGTAACTTCTTCACAAACACTCGCCAATTATTAAAAAAACTGTGATGAAAATATGAAAAATGTAATGTAACCTGGAAATCACCGCAGTACCGGTGAACGGTTTTCATTTCCAGTTTACATAAACTTTTTCAACTTTCACTGCCACTTGGTGACTTGTTGGAGAGTGTTTGCAGAAAAGTTGGATACTTTTATCTAAAATACAAAAGACAATAAGTGGCAATCTGCTGGCAAGCCAAGCAATCACAAGGAGGTTTTTGGTCCAGCACCCTCTTAGCGGCCATTTTTATCAACAGCTAGCAATCACTCACCAACCAGTCAAGACAAGGAATATACATTTTCTCTTTAGACACCACTGCTTGCCAGTGGGTCAAGTCTCTTTGTGACAGAGACCTAACCATAATGAACATGCTTTAACTTGAAGTTTCAAAAAGTATTAGAGATAAATGCTTGTAATAAAACTAGAAGTTTAATTACATATTGTAGTTTTGGTAGTTCAAGAACGTTTAAGTATATTTTTATATTAACTTCAAAACCTTCAAAAAAAGTGCTTGTTAATTCTTTTTTCTTACTATTGCTTCTGTTCTTTGACACTGCTCACCTTTTTTCCATGACATGGTCATAGGCTGTTTATAAAACATGGACATAGTCAGCATGATTTTGCCCACTGGTTTGTGAAATCCCATTTCTGAAACCTCAAAATGAGCATTTTATCTTTATGAAGGACAATGCATTGTATGGTAGTAATTTGATGAGCTTTTTAATCTAGCTTTATCTAGCATTCTAGGTCCTTTTTACATCTTTACCACCAGATAGAGGATAAAGAACTAAGTTGAAAAGACTCTGGGGTTTCAATTGACAGTACATTCAACTTTTGACTTAATTAATGTTGTTGACCAGAGTTATCCGGATACATTTAAGTAATGTTACCCCTTCTCCAAAGTAAAACCACACATCCATATCGGATCTGACTAACCATTCCTTATCAGACCTATAGAAAAACTTCAGTATGGACCTAAGAGAGCACAGCCTCGTCCTTACTGCCACAGTAAGGACAAGGCTGGGATGGGCACTATAACGGCTCTTGGTGAGTCACCTGAGCCACTTCTATTCACTGTAATCACAAAACAACCCGCAGGAAGAAAAATACACGTTGAACATTTGTGTCAAGTTGATACCCTTATCTTCAGAAATGAAAATGTGATTACTTAAAGCAAGATAAGCAGGCAACGGAGCTCTTACAGGCAAAGACTACATGAGTAGATGTACATGGTGCACCACCCATCCACTTAATCATCCATCCATTAAGAACACCAAATCCTGATTAATTGACACAGACAAACCTTTTGGAATGGACTTCTGGCTCCTGTGTTTAAATGTGCACATCACATCAGGTTTTCTGTGAGCCAGCTCAACTGTCTTCAGTGTAGTTTTCTCGCCTACTTTAATGTCCAATTAAAGTAGATGAAATCCAATTAGAGTCACAAATTAGAGTTACATAGGCTGACTGTAATCGGATCCACAGTTTATGAAATGAATGCATCATGTCACATCAGTAAGACTTGAAACTAGCAATTGAGGACATAAATTCCTCATAAACTGTATAATTAGGTCATATATCACATGACAGAAAGAACTTTTTTCCATGGAAATTTTACAGAGATGTCATTTTAAACCTTAAGATATGATGCAAGTTAAAGTTACTCCAGCTCTGGCTTCAATTTTCAGACCTTGCGATCACCTTTTATCTTTTTTTAAGACACCGTTTGAGAGAAATATTCATCATGTGTTTATTTTGATTGCAGAAACATAATTTTTTTTAAATTATTGGTTGATTCTAAAGAACAGGGAAGCTTCCGTATACTCTGTATAATGTGTTTAAATATGAACGAGCTTCTATTAGTTGAAACTAGTAGTAGAAAGGGATGTCATTCATGCAGAAGTCAGGTTGCAGGCTCTCAAAGGTGCAGTCAGATGTGTCCATGGCACATCGACCGCAGTGGCAACTCAAAGCCACGGGGTAGGTGACGATCGGGTCTACACCAGGTGGGCAGTCGGGAAGCTCAAATGTTTTATAGTACAGGTCCCGGTATGTGCACACATGCTGATACACATTGCTGAATGGTATCTTGATGACAGGGTCCTAAAGGGAGGAGAAATGAAAACAGTGTCCTTACAAAAATGTTGTTATAACACTACAGAAGCCACTGTTTTTAAACAAGAAATTCACTTAAAATTTTAAATCCAGTTTCAAAGTCCTGGTTTTCGGCATAAAGTCTTACTGTTAAACTGTTGTGCATCACGGTGAGGTAAAGTTAATGTTCTCAATGAACCATGTGCCAACACAGTGCAGAGGAGCTACCTAAACGCTACTCCCACAGAGGTTGATTATTTTGTTAATAGTGTTACATCTTCACTGTGTTCAACTCTGCATACTGTGCTCCTCAAATTTAGAACTAATTGACTCCCTGGTATAACTCACAAATGTGCACCATAAAATAGTAAAATGTCCTTCTGAGGGGTTTCTAAAAGTAGAAAGGGAGGCAGAGCCTCCAGCCTTCAGGCCCCTCTTCTGTGCAATCAGAGTCAGACACACTCTCTACTTTTAAGGCTTAAACCTTTTGTTTTTAATAAAGCACATAGTTGGGCTGGATCAGGTGACTGAATCCTCCCTTAGTTACACTACAATAGGTCTAGCCTGCTGGAGTCTTCCCATGATGTGGTTTTATCAGATTTTTTTTTTTTTATGCACCACTCTGCTTTTAATCATTATTTATTATTAATCTCTGGCTCTTTTCCACAGTGTGTCTTTTTTCCTGTCTTCCTCCCCTCACCCCAAACCAGTCGCAGCAGATGGCTGTCCCTCCCTGAACCTGGTACTCCTGGAGTTTTATTCCTGTTAAAAGGGAGTTCTTCCTCCCCACTGTCGCTAAGTGCTTACTCTAAGGGGTCATCTGATTGGTGGAATTTTTTCTGTATTATTGTTGGGTCTTTGCCTTACAATGTAAAGCACCTTGAGGTGACTGTTGTTGTGATTTCGTGCTATATAAATAAAATAGAATTGAAATTGAATTGGATTCCTTTACTTTTGCTGAGAAACCAGAAAGTTTTTAGTATCTGTGACACAGATACATATGAAATACACTGACTTTCTTTCCAGTTTAATCACTTACATCTTTCTAATAAAGTTCTGGAGTCACAAGACAAATATACTAAACACACAGCTTGACTTTACTGCAAACAGCAGCTGGCAGCATGTTTGTGACTTTATGAGTACTTAAACTTAACCTTCCTGTTTTCACCACAATAATATCCACAGACACATCAAATGAAATTGAAGCAGCAGCTAACACATTCTTAATAGCACGTCTTTTTTAAACCACAGATTATGCATTTATACAGGTATTAGTTCTGCTGACTGATAAGCTTTAGAGGCACCATGATTGACTGACTTGCTGAGAATATTTTCCCAATTCGTATACGCATGAAGTGGAAGTTTTGCATAATGCATATCAGTGCATAGCATGTAGACTGTAACACAGTCAGTATAGGTGGTGTCTGTAACCAGCAGCTGAAAATGTAGTAAAAAAAAGAGTCTGATATTAATATGTGGTAACACTTTATAACACGACCTGTGAATAAGGTGCAAGTACCCTGTGCTTATGTAGATTTTGCAGCTAACAAGTCAGGTTTTTGCAAGAAACAATGAAACAGGTACATTGTAAGTACCCTGTAGTTTCTGGGGCGCTGGTCGTGTTATGGAGGCACTAAGGTGCAAGTACCCTACACTTGCAATTTGCAGGCAAGTGCAGGGTACTTACAGTGCACTTCTTTCTTGTTTCTTGCAAAAACCTGACTTGTTGCCCTCAAAATACACGTAAGTACAGAGCACCTGCGCCTTATTCGCAGGTCAGGTTGTAAAGTGTTACCTCATATGTTTTCTTATAGAATCAAATAAACCCTGATTGTATTATTTTTTGGTTTTCGGGCCTCTAAATTATTATTTTTTTTCTCCTGATTTTTGCAGCTTTGAACTTCTTTTGGTTTATATTTCTCTCCTTTACATTCATGAACCACATTACCTTGGTGATGCAGTGTCCACTGCAGATGGTTGTCTCCACTGGATGACAGCTAGGACAGCCCTCCTTCTCCAGAGACACTGTCTGGTTTATGAGCTGACAGGACGGCAGCTGGAAGGCCGCTGGTGGTGGAATAAGTTTTTATTTGGTTACAAAAATAAAAGCCTAAAACTCTCTTTTTCATACCAAAAAACATGGAAATAGACAAATACTCTGCTTGTTACAGATTTTGGTATTTGTGATGTTTGTGGTTATACAGGATGTTATGTAGCTTTTAAATTTGGGTTTATGTACACAACTGGAACACAACCATTAATTCTATATTTTGTTTGTTTGTTTTCTATTGTTACAAAGTTGCTTTATAAAAGCCTTACACACATACAAATATATATTATTAGCATCTTTAAAATAAGAATTACAGAATCCTCAGCCTTTTTCACAATATTTCCAGTAAAATTTTAGATTGATATAAGCTTCTTTCAATAATCATACTGTTCTCTTACCTGCAGGAGATAAGATGAAAGTTGAAGCGCCAACAAACAAACTCAACATCAGAGCAAGAAGCATTCTGCTAATCTGTGCCATCATTCTGTAGGCGGCAAGTTGCATTAGTTAGTCACTTAGTTAATTACTCCTTAAGACTTTTCAGCTAGCAAGCACAATGATGGGGGGCATTGCGCAAAATTATTTTCAGACTATATTGGGTGTAATTCTATTTTAAGTCAGAAAAAAAAAAGGTATTGTCCACTTATTGTGTTCATTTTTCAGATTAAATAAAGAATAAGCCTTTAATAGGGTGTTACACCACTCTCCTTGGGGAAAATTTGTGTCACTAACATATCTATATATAAGTAAAACATACAATATATGCACATCAATCATTAATAACTCATCTAATATCTATTAATTAGGACAGCATATACTGCAAAAATACCAGTTTTTCTATTAATTATATTTCTTGAGCGCTGTATTTATAATACTGGAGCTGGAATACAGAATAAAGTTTTAAAGTTAATAATATAGATATGTAAATATCTATATAGCCCTCCACACTAAATCAGGATTCATATAAATCATCTGTCTGCCAGTAAGAGCAGCATGACTTACCTCTTGGTGGCTGCAGGCAGTGTCTGGAGGTAAGCAGTCCAGCTTTATAAAGCACACAGGAGTCAAGTATCTAGTACCAAACAAGCTCGTATAGGATATCAGTGTTAATCCCGACTACCTGTTTTTATTAGAAGGATAAAACATATAAACTTTACCCACAAGCTGGCAGAAGTATAATTTTAAGAGGAAAAGGCAGATTTTTAAAACCTTACTTGACACGGAAGCACCATAAATTTAAATGGTTTTCACCCAATTCTAAACATGCAGTCTTCCCTTTAACCATTAAAAATAAAAGTCGGTTTGGAGAATGCTTAAAAATCTGTTAAAATAACTTTTATAATATATTTGACACAAACTTTGAACAATGCTTTACACTGTTTATTAGTCTACATCTCTTCTTTCTAGTCATTCCCCCGTTATAGGTGCAGTGCTCATGTCTTTAATCTTCCTCTTTCATTTTTTTGATATTCAATCAGACTCCTAATGATGTAATGATAGAAAAAATAATCACCAACAAAACAGGATGGCTGCTAATCTGTTGTGGATGCAGTGAAATAACCTTGTTTTTAAATGGGGGATCACCATGACATGCGGGCTTCCTGTTTGATGTTGTTTATTGGAAACCTTTATCCTGTCACATAATTCCCATCAGGATTAATGTTTGTGATAGGTTAGGATGACATAGCAGTGTGACTTGAGTTTCCTTTTAATTTAACTAATTAACCATTTATTTCCTGTATCCATTTTCTAAAACACATAAAACAACGCAGCACAGTCTGTATTTAGAACATATTGTCTTCAACCAAACTTTTGCAGTTTACTGCAGTTTTATTTTCTTAAAGCAATTAGACACATCTACAAGCTGAAACGTGATTGCTAATGTTTCTGTGCTTTATTTATTTATTTATTTATTTTTAGGTCTTATATCTTTGCTTATATTGGCATATAGGCTGCAGTAAACAGGATAGTTAGTTTTTTGTTTTGTTTTGTTTTTTGTTCTTGACTATGTTACTACTGCAACCATTTTTTGGCAGTCAGTTTTATATATCCTTCATTAATCGGGTAAAAAGTCTCTTTGATATTAAAAATGTGTTTTTTAAGAGAGCTCTGGCAAAGACGGTAACAGAAATTGTAAGAAATATAACATCACAGTTGTATAAGCATATTTTAAGTGACCAAAAAGGCCTGGGTTGATTATGATGTAGGTACAGTAATGAAGAGTCATAAAGATACTTGCTAAACAGGTCATTACATTAATTTTTTTTATATATCTAACCCCTTTATAAATCCTGTTCACTACGGTCTATTTACTAAACGAAGTAGCGATATTAGACGTGAGAAACAGAAAAACAGGAAATCACTTTTTTTGCAGACGCCGGTCCGGAACCACACAGCTTCAGTACGTTCGAGTCGGTGAGTCATAGTGGACGGACCATTCGGCAGGTACGACGCATGCGCACAGAGGCAATGTTGTTACGAAAGCGATTATATGTTTTTAATATAAACTGAACTTGCACGTTGAAGAAGGACACAAATACGGGGGCTATATGGCAGGAGAAGATGAGGAGACTCAGACCAAGGTGAGAGCTTGAAGGAACTCGATGGAATCGCGGTGGAAAAGCCTTGATGTTTGCAGAAGGTCAACATCAGCCGATTTGATTTAGCTTATTTAATTTGAACTGTAGGAGAAAATGAGGAAATTATACGTTAACAACAAGCTCAATCGAGTAATGACAACAGGCTGAACGTTTAAATTAAGGAACCAGTTAAAGAGGACAGCTGGATGACACATAACCTTCATGAGACAAGACCCGGCTTGGAAATTTGGTGCTTAAAGGTTAACTTTAAGTAACAGACATGAAACCAGCATCCCTGTTAGTGAGGCAACGATTTTCTTAAACAGTATGGCAATCCGAAAACTTCGGCTTACGGATTATTGACCACATTATCCAAGATTTCTGTAAAACACCTGTCTGTGTTCACGACAACACATTTAAATAAAAAAATGAAAATAAAACAATAAAAAACGGACTGTGAGTGGTTACTGGAAAACATTAACGTGTAATAAACTGTAAAGATATTCTTTTTGGTATTCAGCAAAAATAGCATCATTGCATTTCTATCCAGTGGGGGGAAAATGTTGTAGGTGCCTTTTGGTCAACTTGAACATCTGATTATTTCCTAACTGATACATGCAGTGTTCACACAACATTGTAAACCATTTATAGACAAAGATGGAATTCGTTTTTTGAAGAAATTAAGATCGATGTGTCTGTCTTTACTGTCTGTTCTTCAGGGTCTGAGGCTGCTGGGGATCCTGGATGTCCAGAACACTCCTTGTGCCAGGGAGGCCATCCTGCATGGAGCTGGAGGCTCAGTAGCTGCTGGGCTGCTTTATTTTCTGGCTACCAGTGGGTCTCGAGTCTGAGATGTCTCTAAATTTACTGCTTGATTGTTTTTATTGCTGTCACTCAAATGTTAAAGTACAGCTACTTTCGGATGCTCCCTTGCCACAAGGGGTCGCCACAGCAGGTAGCCTGTAGTCAACAGGATTTATGAAGGGGATATGACGCTGCATTATTGTATCTACATTATAATCAATCCAGTCCTTATCAATCCAGATATACAGAGATAAATAGAGATCAATTGGCTAGATCGGTATTTAGAAAAAGAGATTTTTAATGACAATGTGACTTTAGCTGGATAGAAACAGTAAATATAATAGTCACTTTGCCAAAACCTGATTGCAGCTTCTACCTTGTGAGAGGGATGCTGTTTGTGACTCAAAATTACTTTATATGATTCACGAGAAATCTATTTGGCAAACATTTCACAGATTATAGGCCAACAAGTCACTTAAAACAGTTTAAATACAGGCAATCACTTTTTTGGCAAATAACGTAAATCACTTTTTGGCACAACGTGGAATACCCTTCCTGACGCAGCCTCAGAGGGGACGTGTGTCTAGGTTGGAATGTGAAGTTATTTAATATAATTTTCTTGTACAGTTCATCATGCAAAGCCAAAACCTCTTGATGTGTCCAAACCTTAGTATACGTTTTATGATAGTCCCTTTAAACAGAAATACAAGCAAACAGAAGTTTTTCCAGTTGTTCTTATATTTATCTGACATGTTTTCTTGTTTTCCTCAGGTCGAGTGAAGAGGTCTTTTGACGTGGGATTTGCGGGTTTTATGGTGACCACACTCGGGTCCTGGTAGGTCTTAAGGATGCAATTTTTCTTCAGTGCCTTTCAAATTTTAGTCAGAATAAACATTTCTTTTTTTGGCTCTTTCCCGCCTGTCTAGCTTGTTTACTACTCTGTTTTGTAACTGGAATGCTCGTGTTTTTTCCCACTGTCAAGGTTTTATTGCAGGATGAACAATGCTAAGCTCCGTGTGCAGCAGAGGTTGATACAGGACGGCATCAAAAACAAGGTCGTGTATGAAGGAACTGTTATGGACCCCACAAAAAAAGGCAAAGCAGAATCACCTTCAGGCCCTTCGTGACCTCTAGCTCTTTTCCCCTCGGAGGACAAAAGAGAATGCGGCTAGGGTAAACAGACTGAACTGAGTGTCTCTAAATTGATGGAGAACATTATTAGAAACATTTTATGGATGTTTTTCAGTGTTGGATTGTTAAGCAGCTCTTTCTCTGTTATCGAAATTCCTTCATAATGTGGAAGCACTAAAGCAGGACCATTAGTTTCATGTTCCAGTCCGTGATATGATGATTTTGACTGATTTTCACTGTATTTTAATGCTAAACTAATAAAAGAAATACTGATTTTGTCTTATTTGTTTTAAAATGATGATCAGATAATATTCCTCATATTCTTTAAGTTATTAATGGGTTTTTCTACACATCAGCCTACATAATGTAAAATGAAAACTGCTAGTGTGAATCTGAACTGTTGTTTTATGTTATTAAAGCAACAGAATCAAAAGTTGTATCACAAATGATTGAAAATAAGGATGTACTGAAGTCCTTTCAGTGGTGTTTGTCTGGATGTGCTGAATACTTGAAGGTTTCTCCCACAGAGTGCAGAGCAGCAGGATTTGTGACTCAGTCTTTAAGTTCACTGTAACCCTGAAGGTTTGGTGATGTAATATGCAACAGTTACATGCTTGCAAAATTAAATGAATAAAATTAAATTTAAAAACAAAAAAGGCCTCATATAGATATTGTAATTGATATTTTTGTTATTATAAACTTTTCAGTGATTCAGCAATTAATAAAATTACTGCAAGGCCAAGGAGGCATTGAAAGTGAAAGGTCCTTGACAGGGACATGTTCCAGAAAGCTGGGTTTAACATGAGATTTTGGATAAAGGTTGCAGATATGTTCATGAAATACACTCAGTGGGAAACATTTAAAGTTTGAGCTTCAACATCTTTTACCTGAAAACCACCTAAATCAGTAATACTGGCTTTAAGTAGTATCCACAATTAGTTCATAATTAAAATGTGTCTTCTCAGTTTGATTCATGTTTTTTTAGCTTCAGTTTCTGTCACTTGTGTTTTGTCCTTCTCAGCTGAGAAGCTGAATTCAACTCAAGAATCACATGGAAAATTTGGTTGACTCCTGCTTTATCTATAGAGGAAAATTCAATACAGGTAAATGGTGACTGAGTGGAGATCGCTGGTTACAACGACTCATTTTCCCTTGTGTTTTATTTATTTGTTTCTATGGGGCTCATGGTCCACACTCAAATTTATTTCCCCTTTACAGCTGAACTAAGGTTCTGCAAACTGATCAGTTTTTCTGGAAATTCAGTTTCTCATTTCAAGTCAGAGTTTGTTAAACCTGTTCTCTGGAATATGGCCCAAGTAATCCAAATTCCAGAGAACCTAACCAGATAAATGCATTTGCTACATGTTCAAGTGGTTTCATATTCTTGGTGCACTGTTGTAAAATGTTGGCTAGCAAGTGTCTGTCTATCCTTCCTCTTTGCTGTACTGCAGGCCACTGTAGGTCCATTCTAATAACAAAACTGCCTCTTTAAAAACTATTCAGTATGTGTAGTTTTACTACACACTATTTCAAATGCTTTTGATGCCAGAAGATGTTAGTACGCCCTCCAGTATGAAGTCAGCTTGCTTTTTTGTCCTTACTGAATTTCTGGTACAAGCTACAGGACAAGTGTAAAAGTACAGTTTTATATCTCAGCTGCCTTAAAAAGTAAAAACTTGAAAAACCCAAAGTATGTGAGACATCTAAAAAAAATCCTGCAGAAGAAGTAAGACATGCAAGGCTCCATCAAATCAGATTAAGAAGGAAATCATTGTTCAGTCTGTTCTAGAAGAGAAACAGAGCCAACTTTCACTAACACTGGCAAATAATGAATTTAAACAGTCCAGGTTCCTGTTCAGCTCCTGTATATTTTATTCTGGTACACAATGTGTAAAGAATTTCTGCTCACATTCTTCATTTACAATTTTTTCCCCTGCATAGTCACATAAAGTGAAAACCTTTCTCAGATTGTGTAGCTAATGCTAAACTACTTAAAATGAGGTTCCATTTATTGTTATTTAGCGCATGTGAAAAGTTTTGTTTTTGGTTTTCTATCAGATTAGCTTTAGAAAGAGAAGAATCATTATTTACCGCTTTAGCAGATGCAGGTTAATAATTTGTTCTGTCTGATCACTTTTGACCAAATTATAGCCCTAAACTTTAGAACTTGAAATGAAAAAGACAAAAACAACAACAACAAAAATAAAATTTAGAAAAACAAAGCAGAAATTATGGCAGCATTTCAAACAAAAGAAACCAAACAACAACAACAACCATTTTAGGAATTATAGTATTTAAAAAAAAATCTGAATAATTTGACTTTTTTTGTTTTTGTTGCATTTCCTGTTTTTTGTTTTTCTGTTGGTCTGTTTTGCCCCTGAGAGTCATACACAGCTCTCGTGTACACAGCTCTTTAAGGCAAATAATCTTCCTGGGTAAAAATAAAGTCTAGGCTCCTCCCTTTAGAAATAAAAATAAGGGCATTTAACTTCAGTGTGACACAAACATACAGAAATAAAGTTTACATAAAGGCTGTTGAATTATACTGTTATCAGTTTTTAATGCAAATCTTTTCATCCTGCCGTGTCACAGACAGGAACATCAACAGAGGATACTGAGCACATGCACGCCTCATTCAAAGCAGCTTTCTGAGCTCTGTTGAGATAATGAGGCTCAGCGCTGCAGCAATAAACAGCTTTGTAAAAGTTCCATGACACGTAGATCCACAAGAAGACTTAATACACACACCAGACATGATACTCAGACACATGGCCTCTGACATTTTAAGACATAACTGAGATATTTGAACAGTTTTTGAATTTAATCTGGAAAAAAGGCTGGGATCACAACTGAAGTGGTTTTGACGGATGGAAGTAAAGACAACATATACCACAGGTAGGACATGAAGAAAGTTATTAAAAATGATAAAAAATACTGTCGGTCCTTTCACTGAATTCAGCACTGCAATGGACGTTTTTATTTAAGGAATGCACCATTTAGTTCCATTATAATCTAGAGCTGATAACTCAAAAACTGGTTAACTCTCATACAGACATTCTGGATGGACAAGCAGCACTGCAGGCCAGCAGAAAATTATGTAAAACAGCGGGCTGAATAGTCTCTTAAACTGTCTCTAAACTTAACTCCCTTCTCTGCTGCTGTCATGTTATGTTATATGTTCCGTCAGTCTGACGACAAACATGCATTTATTTAGAAAAAAATAACTGTGTTAACAAAAAAACATTTTCTTTTTTAAAAGGAGATGTGCTTATATTGAAATACAGTTCAAAGGTCCCATATTAAATTAGAGAGGAGCTCAGTGCATAGTTTAGACAGAATCGTGGCTATTTAAGCACTCTGTTATTTGTCTATATTGAGGTCTGTGTTAAAGGGTTCACATGTTCACATCTGATGTGTCTATTTGGCACATTAAAATGATTTTGTCCTTGTTTTTTGCATACTGCAGTAGGTGGTCACTACAGCCTACTACCTTCACAGCATTACCTCTTTGATCATCTAAACAGCTGAACACATAAAGAGCTGCTGTGCAGCTTCTTATGGCTGACAACAACACAGTGACAATAGCTGTCCCTGACCTCCTCTATTTCACTGCTAATGTCACTACTGGGAACACCACCACAGATGCCAATGTCCATTTAACCAAAGTGATGAATTGGCTGACCTTCAGCCTTGGGCTGCCCGCCATTGGACTCGCTCTTTACATCCTCAAGAATCTCTCCAAAGGTTTGTGTTCACTGTGTTTAAATACGTCTTGTGATTAGAGTACAGCATTTCAGAGCTAAGGATGCAGAAGTTTGAGTTAGATATACAGGTTAAAGCTGAGGGAAAGTTGGCACTTGCAGTGTGTGCGGCACATAATATGCTTTTTGTTTTGTTTCATTCTTGGGATTTTATCACTGTGCATCACTTTAACCCCCACTTCTAACTACTTGTCACCACTGAACACCTTTTTCAAGTGTGGCCAAAGAAAAACAGAGAAAATAGCCCCCTGGATCTAACATGAATTGTCTTTGATTACTTTTACCTCAAAAACTGGGCAGATAACAGCTTCTGGGCACCTCCTGAGCATCCTGCTGGACACAAGGAGTCTGTAAAGACCTCATGTCTTGGTTCCAGCAGTGGTAAATTTACACACAAGGTAACAGCTAATGTAGACAATACAAATTTGTTTCTTCACCCGAATATGTAGCCACTTTTGTAAATCTAATGAGCTACTAGACAGGAAAACCAAAGACAGTGGAGATGAGTGTGCCATGTCATCAAAGAGGGATAAGGAGACTAAGAACAGTGACATTTGTCTTCAGGAATGCAGCGTATGCTCCCCGATATGCTGATATCACTGCTAACGTGAAGGAAGCAGCAGAATACACGGATCTAAATGCGACTGCTTACTGATGGCACTGGGAAGGTGCTAGACCTGAAAAATTTCAACACAGACACATGGAGATAAACTCTGGGTCTCTGGCATCATAAAAGCCTGGCTGATAACCTTCAGCAGTACTTCTTGTACCAGAAACCTTCAAACTGTTAGGTGTAGAACATATGTCTCACAGAATGTAAAAAGAAATGAGAAGAAAAGCAAAAAGCCACTGAACCACAGCAAAGGAATCGTAGGCACAGACAAATAGTGGCTCTTAACACACTTTAAACAAACAGCCCTAATTATTGGTGACTGTGGTCTAGGACATGCACATTCAGTGGAGAAGGGGTGATTAATGCTGCCTCCTAAAAGTAACCATCTCTGCAGAAAACAAAAGACTTTCAGTTGTTAAAGCACGAATCCAATGAATGCAATATTTTGCACTGTGGCGTATAACACATTTAGAGAGGAAGTGTTAAACCTCTTAAGCCTGCTGAGGGTTAACTCTTATCAGATGTCCACAGGCAAAGTTTTGTTTAAGCTACTCAGCCTGTGCATCTGTTTCAAACAACCATTTTTTCTTTTCATTGGGATGAATTTGATAAACTGTTTGAACATCGTCAGAAATTATTTAGAAATCTATGCTTATAATAACAAACATCAATCTTCTTTTCCCTTCATTCCCCAATGACCTTGGCCACATCTCATAAGTAATCTGTAGCTATACAGTGAAAAACAAGAAAGTAACGTGAACCCTTTCGAACGAAAATATCCACCACCACTCAAACAGAGATAGTATGCTCAGACACTTCAACTCAAATTATGCAGTAGCATGACAACAAGGTCATATCTGGAAGGACGCAAACCCAGTCAAACGCCCCAAGATCTCAGCAGTCCAGAGGAGATGAGACTAAACAGATTCCACTGTAGCACAGGAGATGTCATTGTCCCCTTCAGTGGCAGATGACACGAGTTTCTGGTATGGAGGGCAATGTTGGGGCACCGAACCTGGGAGAAACAAACATCCCAGCAGCTCAATTTATTTGTCTCTGTCTAACCTTTTCTACCCACTCGGGGTTAGCATGCTGTGTTTTTCCAGAAAGTTGATTAAGGACAAAAACTGGAATTACAGTACGCACTAGAAAGACTTCACAAGACCCCTCACTGGAGGTAAATCTGTAGGTAATACCTGTTGTTAGAACCAGACATGGTGAAGCAGTTTTATGCTTCTTAGTGCTGGAATTTTATACCCAAGCATTGCTGCAAACCATGTTCTTCCTTTCATGGAAACAGTATTCACTGATGGCTGTGGCCTGTTTCAGCTGGATAATGTGCCCCGTCACAAAGCAAAAATGGTTCAGAATGGTTTGAGGTGTTGACTTAGCCTCCAAAATTCCCAGATCTCAATCCAATCGTGCAACTGTGGGATGTGCTGGACAAACAAGTCCAATCCATGGAAACCCTATCTCGCAACTTAAGGAATCTGTTGCTAACATCTTGGTGCCAGATACCACAGCACACCTTCAGGTGTCTAGTTGAGTCCAAGCCTCAACAGGTCAAGGCCATTTTAGCAGCAAAGGGGGGGCCGACACAGTATTAGACAGGTGGCCATAATGTCATGCCTGGTTGATGTATAATTGTTAAGCCAACTGCTAGTGATCAGGGACTTCTGTGCTTCTGAATAAATATCTTCAGCACTTCTGTAGTATCAGCAAATAATGGATAAGCACCTGTTCCTAACAACATGTCATCATCATCATAGGTTTTAGTATTACCTGAGTACAAGTGAACTATATAATAGCAATAGTTCAGCAATTAATATAATTTCTGTGTTCATTTTCCAGGTGAGAATAAAGTTCCCATGCACGTCATCTTCCTCCTGGTTTCTGACGTCATCAGTTTCTTCGGACGTCCAAATGTGAGTCACACAGAGGACAATGGGTCCACGTTCTCCGCCAATACCACCGACTTCATCTTTTATTTTGGTGTCGTCTCCAATATCACCCTCATGCTGTTCATATCTCAGGAGCGCCATCTCCAGGTGGCCTACCCACAGTGTCTTGCCTGCTGCACCAGAATCAGGAGGCATCCCATAGTGGCCTTGGTGGCATGGGCTGCTCCATTTGCCATCCTGGCTCTCGCTGTGCTACAGTACAAGCTCTGGTTCGCTGTGGCTCTCCTTGCTCCTTTCCCCTTTCTCCTCTTCTTTGCTGTGGACTCATGGAGGGCTCTGAATTGCTCCAGATCTAATCCTTCATCACCAGAGAGGAGAAGGACAGTGGTGGGGATTGGTGCAATCTGGGCCAACTACACTGTCCTCTATGTCCCTTTCATCCTCAACCTCCTTCTAGAAGCTCTGGACTTGACAGAAGTGGTGAGCTATCTGGGGCTGGTGTCTCACCTGCTGCTCTACCTCAGCCCTCTGGTGGACCCTTTCATCTATATATTCATGAATAAAGGTCCCAAAGAGGTGCTGCAGGCACTGCCCTGCTGCCAAAGGCATAGTCAGAAAGAAAACATGACACCCACAGTGAACACTGTGTCTGAGACAGTGGAAACAAGACTTTGAAGAGGAAGTACAGTTTTTCTAAAAGTAAACAAAAGAAAGAAACACATTCACAAATCTGGCATGGGACGGTGCATAAGTCTGTCAGATTTCTGGAAGAGATTTTTCAGTCTGAGGCATTTTACACAGGAATGATTCTGTTACTCTAAACTTGTAAAACTATAAACTACTGTAAACACATAAGACTGCAGTTATCAGGCAAAGAGAAGAGAAATCTGATAGCAATTAGCTTTGGCAAGACCACACAAGTAGTGTCAATGAAAAGTGTCAGGCTGAATATGATTGGATGTAACAGGTCAGCTGGTAGCAAGGTGGTTGATGAGGTGGTAAACAGAATGAGAGGCTTCATTCCAACACTAAAATACTGGATATGGAGAAATCTGGCTCTCAAATCCTTCCTGTATTTGCCTCCCTCAGCCATACGAGCACATGTGCTTCATATGCACAATGAAAATAAGGGTCATTGGATTAGCCATTGTCCATTTTAATTGCAAAGCTACCAACACGGTCTACTTATCTACTTCAGCTTGTTATCATAACGTCTCTCTATATCTGAAATGCTTTGTATTTGTTTGTATTAACACTTATTTTCTTTCATTGTCAATTTCTTTTCAGGATCTCTTTTTCATGAGTTAATGTTCCTTTTTAAGTATATCCCACAGTTGTAGGAAATTGTTACCAGTGTTGGAAAATCAACTTTTCTTGCAGGAATGTGCACACACACACACCTGCATCTAAAAGGCAGCCTAAAAAGTGAGCTGATGACTGTTCCCTTCAGGATCTTGCTGGATACATTTATTTTTGCTGTGTTCTCATATTTTCAGTTAATGCAAAGCTCGGTATTGCTGGATAGTTGTAAAAAGTACAAACTGAAATGTAATGAATTGTAAGAACATAATTGTCTGTGTTTACACTGAGCAGTAAGTTCACTTTTGGTCACCTAACAGCTGGTTCTAAGATTAGAGCTGCCCCACATACATGAAAAAATAACACGGGGAAGCTCTTGCATACATCTTTCATACGTTTTTTTATTAAAAATAAAAAAAATGTAAAAATGTAAATTCCTGCTGATTTGTACAGTTTTTAAGATCTCACAGTACTTCTGCTTCGTGCACTTTATTAAACATACAAATTTTATTGTACTTAGATTTTTATGCACTTACACAGCTAAATTTTTCTCTTTTTCTTTTTTTCATTTTGTTTTTCTTTTTTTCAATTGTGTAAATCAGGTGCGTAATCAGGTGGGGAACTGATATTTACACAAAAAGATCTGCATATAAAGTCTAATACAGTAGATAAAACTACAGAAAACATCTTGGTGTGATGTGGTTTTGCAAAGCAACAAAAAATACATCATCTTTTAGATCAAATAAAATTGTAACTGAACATTGGTCAGTGTATTTTTTTTAATGTTATAAAAAATGACATTTATTCTTTCTTTTTTTTTCTTTACATTTTTGGTCAAAATCTCTTTTGATTTTGAATTCATTCTTTGTTAACTCCTGATTGTGACTTAATTTCTAGGAAAATAGGTGAGGATTCCTTGGAGACATCTTTCTTTCTGAAATTAAAAAGAATGAAAAAAATAAATAAATACAGACCAACATAATATTTCAATCTATGTTCAAAAATAAGTTAAATAAAACATCAGTAGCTCAACAAAACAGAAGTTCAAAGGCAGAATTTAAATTTCCATTCTTTTAAAAGTCACACAGCTTATATTTTAAATACATACATACATACATATATTTATTGCAAATGTCCTTGTCGAGATTTATTTTTACCCAGTTGAAAAACTAAGCGATTACAATAAATTTTACACATTTAATGTATTAATTTAATATATGTATTGTATTATGTCACCAACCTTGGCTTTTCTATGTCATCAATTGTCTCAGGCAGCTTCACATTCAGTGTTTCTGGAAGGAGCAGAGCCACTAGGCCAGAAATAATGGCTAAAGAGCAGAGGATGATCTGAGGAAGAAGAGTCCACACATCCTCCAGTAGCAGGATGAGTGGAGCAATTGATACTCCCAGACGACTCATGAAACTAGTGTAGCCCAAACCATTCTGCCTGATAAGACAGAAACTAAGTCAGAGGAAGTGAAACCTTTGTAACCCTGCTGAAGGCAGGCAAATTTATAGACCTTAGGTGATCTTTACTCAAATAATAATTAACATCCAGTGCCAGAATACTGCACAAAATAAAAAATAACTGGCATGGGTCAAGGGATTGTAAGTAAGTGAATCACTGACCTGATCACGGTAGGGTAAAGCTCAGTGGTGTAGAGGAAGATGGTTGTAAATGAAGCTTCTGAAAGGCCTTTTCCTAGTGTGGCAACAATGGCACGAACATGCCACAAATCTAAATAATAATAATAATGATTTACATTTAGTAACCGTGACACAAAAGGGAAAACTGATTAACTTAACAGCCCGACCACTGCAGTATAAGCTAAGTATAACTTTTATTTTACAGCAGTGGTCTGGTAATCTAAGGATATAACATCTGTAAATAAAAGAGGAAAATTGCTTTAAAGTCTTGACAAAAAAGTGCCCTAAAAACCTGCATTCTTTCTAATGGCCAGCAGGGGGCTACTCCGATGGTTGCAGAAAAGAAGTCAGGTAGTGATTTCTTCTAATAAAAATGTATTTAATTTGCTCGTAAGTTATTACTTGACTAAACACTTAACTGATGACTTAACAGTCTCAGTCACCAAAATCTTAGTAAAGGTCTAATTTAGGGTAAAACTACTACTACTACTTCAGGTAATGGCTACATTGTGATTGACAAGTGCCGTTAATTGACAGGTAATTGAAGGGTACCATTAAATCCATTAATTTGGATGCATCCAAATTAATATCATAGTAAATTAATAATGTATGTTGGAAAACAAGCTAGCAGAAACTAGCTAGCTTGGTTAGCTGGGTCCTATATGTGTGGAGTTTACATGTTCTCCTGCTATGTTGATTCTCTCTGGGGAGAGAATCAGGGGGAAATCCCAGAGCTTAAAGACAAGCATTTTAGATTAATTAGTGACTCTACATTGGCCATAGATGTGAGTGTAAGTCAAAGGTTATCATTCTTTCTGTGTTAGCCCTCCGATAGACTGGTGACCTGTCCAAGGTCTATGTCGTTTCTCCCAAATGACCCTAAACTGGATGTGTTCAGAAAAAAGTTAATAGAATGGATGGACGGATGGACAAATGGATGGATGTATATTTTCACAAAATGCCAAAAGCCAAAATTCCAAACTCAAGCCTTCAAATCAGTAGTCCACAAACAACTGGCTGTGAAAATTGCATTCACCAGAAAAACTGCATTCTTCCTCTTCCTGTAAAAGAGAGCACAATAAAATCACACGGCATGATTTTATTGTGCTCTCTTTTACAGTGACCCCGTTTGGGTGAATTAACACACCCCAACTGAGGAGTTATTGGTTTCACAAAGCTACCTCTGCTAATAAAGTATAATGAAATTCTTTTAACTACACAAAAAATGAGTGCACTTTAGTTTTCACAGTATTACAAATAAATCCAAAGCAAAACCAGCCTGCAGTCTGTGTGGTTACATAACTTCTGAAAAACAGGTAACAAAAAGCTCTCAGTGACCTTTGGGAATGAAGATGTTTATCCCAATGCAGATCCCTGTCAGTAACAGGGTGCCTGATTGGCATTTCCTTCGTCCAATGATGTTGAGAAAACAATAAATCGTGAGCTTGGCAGGAACTTCGATGGCTCCATAGATAAAGTGTGTGAGGTACATATTTAAACCAAACCCAGTGATGTTCAAGCTGATTCCATAGTATGTTGATGCAACTCCATACCTGCAGAATATAAAATTGTATTTTTATAAAACCTACAGTATTCAAAATTCAACTACTGATAACAGATTTCTGATTAATTCAAAATCTCAGAGGAATAGATAGAGGTAGTTTATGATTTATATAATTGTTGTTGGTGTTGTCTTCATGTTGATACACACCACACAATTCCAAGTAAAAAAGTTAACCATCTCATTCTCGGCGTTTTGACTAGGTGGAAGTACGTATAGTTTTTGGCCTGGTTTTCCTGGACTTCTATGTTGGAAAGAGCCTGTAGAAAAACATAGAAATATTAAGCAGTTAACCATGGATATTGATTTCTGGGCTAAATCTAATTTTTTATTGTTTCTTTTATTGTTGTTATTTTAATATGTTGGTTTGAAACAGGTCTCTCTTGTAAATGAGACACTGAGTCTCAATGGGACTACCTGTATAAATAAAGGTTAAATAAAAATCCAGCAGTAAAAACCTTAACTGCTAGGTGAAGTGTTTTGTCCTTCAGAATGCTGAAGCACAAAATGCATATTGTATGTGTTGAAGAAGATGATGAAACAAGAGGAATAACTGCAGTTTTAAGCGGTCTGTCAAGAAAAGTTAATTCAAGAACTCTGGAGAGTTTCACAAAGAGTGGACTAAGGCTGATGTCACTGTATCAAGAGCCACAATCCACAGCCATCTTCAAGGAAGGAGCTTTTGACTGTTGCATTCCTAACATCAAACCACTCCTGAACCAGAGACAAAGTCAGAAGCATCTTACTTAGGCTAAGGAGAAGAAGAATTGAATTGTTGCTCATTGATACAAAGTCCAGTGGACATCAAACTTTAAGAGTATGGAGGAAGAGTGCACAGAATCCAAAGTGTGTGAAGTCCAGTGTGAACTTTTTGCTGTCTGTGAAGATCTGGGGTGTCATATCGTCTGTTGGTGTTGGTTGGACTTGTGTTTTATCGAGTTGAAAGCTGACGCAACTCTATACCAAGAGATTTCAGAGCATTTCTTTAGTCTGCTCACAAGCTTTATAGAGATCCTGAATTTCTTTTCCAGTAGGACCTACCACCTTCTCACAGTGCTAAAAATTGTTAATATTTTGCTTGATTAACCCATCCAACTCATCTGACTTGAACCACCGACCTAAATCTTTGGAGTATTGTCAAGAGAAAACATACAGAGAAAGCAGCCATGACTTCAATAACACCTCTGCAACGCAACAAGCTGATCACCTCCATGCCATAGCTCACGGATGCATTAGTTTGCTAAAGTGGGAAGGAACGAAATACAAATACCTCGTTATGTGAATTTTCAGGGATCTGTACTTTACTTGAGTAGTTTTTTTCTGAAAACCTTTTACTTTTACTCCCTACATTTTCAAACAAATATCTGTACTTTCGACTCATTTTCTTACATTTTCAAAACGGACTTGTTAGTTTTGGTTTGATGTATTTGAGGGAAGTTATTATTTCACATCACTGTGGGCCCTCACAGATGCTTCAGTCACTGCAAAAGAACAAGACAGGTTACACCCATTACTTGTAAACGAAGCCCAGTCTTACCTCTAGTTTTTCTCTGGAAAGTTTTTGTCTTCTGTTGATCTTTGCGCATTTGTCGAGATAAAACTGGGCCTTTTCCACTTTACCATTTGCTAAAAGCCATCGAGCAGATTCAGGAATCCACCTACAATTATAATCATACAAAATAATTAACCATTAATTACAACAATTATAAGTCAGATGTGGGAAATACAATTCCAAAAAATGTCATGAGTTAATGTTGTAATGAATGAAAAACATCTGTTTTGTTCCCCTGACGTTGTACTTCACTTACCACCAGGTTAGAACTGCAAATCCTAACGGGGCTGTAACTGTCATGGTCAACGTCCGCCAGTCAGTGAGAAGAAAGGCAATCCCAGCCAGCAGCATGTAACCTACAGACCAAGCCAGGCTGCCAATCACCCCAATAGTTGACCTATGACTTATGTCAGCCCACTCAATAGCTGAAAGGTATGAAAAGTACCAAAATTAATGATTATTAATTTATTATTTATTATGAATTTGTCTTCATATTTTAAACCTACAATAACTGATTTTAGGGGCACAACATGTGATGTATCAACATTTTTGAAGGAAAAAAAGTTGTTTACTGAGAACTATTGAGATGATGCTGATTCCTGTCAGTGCAAATCCAGTGAGAAACCTCAGCACTGCAAACGGTATGAAGGAGTTTGTAAACGTGCTGGAGAAGCCGAACACGATCGACAAAATGTAAGAGACCAGAAGCATGGTTTTTCTCCCATACCTGGAAACAGCACAGGAAGTACATTTGTACCTATAACACTAAAGACACCTACAAAGGCCTCAAAGGGATTTCACTTGTCAAATGTAAAAGTATAGTTATGTTTTTTAAGGGTGATTTTGACCAAAGAATTATCACAACTATTATTCCCTGTACACGACAAATTGAATGATGGAAAAATAAATGCATCTCCAGTAAAATAAGTATAAAGTGAACTGCTGGAATTTCCATACTTATCACATAGGAATCCAAAAGCTAGGGCCCCAATCATAACTCCAACGAAGAATATTGTGTTTGTGGTTTTTGTCAGGCTCTTTTTATCACAGACAAGGTTCCACTGGAAAAGAAACCCACAGAGGAAAACATCATTTAATTTTATCAGTTTAGATATTTTTTAAAATAAACTTAAAATTTCATCGCAGTCAATTTATGATTACAGCATAACCCAATGTGCATGTTTTTGTTTTTTGCAATATTAGTTGTTAGTTGTTCTTTGCACTGTAAATTGCAGTATACACTATTTTTACTGTACCTCTGTGGCCAGCGTGGAAATGAAGGTAGAATTGTCATAAACCCATCCACTCTGACACCAAACTGTGGGCAGGTCAGTGCGACTGGAGCTGTTGGATAAAAGCTGAAACTGAGGCTCTGCGAACATCTCACAGGATTTCGGCTCCCCATCTTCTCGTACAGGAAGGCTGACAGTCAGTTTCTGCTCCTCAGTTAAATTTCTGAAGAGTTCTTCTGAAGACTTCTCCAGCGTGCTAATGTCACAGCGGTGAGGGGGCACAGCAGCAATGAAGTTATTTAGTAAGAAGTGACAGGGGAGAACCATCCGCGAGGTGCACAGCAGGATGAGGATGGCGATTTGGAAACGCCCAAACCCATCCATTTCCTCCAGGATGGTCTCAAACTTCATCTTCACTCTGCTTATGACTGAAAAAGTAACAGGTTTAGATTTGATTTAAAAGGTCAGAAAGTTAAGCATGTGAACATGTATCAATACAAAGACTGAGATTACTCACCTGCATAAAAAGCTGCATAGGGTGCATGCACTCGAGCTGCAATGTCCTCTTCTGAGTTCTCTGTCCCCTTTTATATGATAGGGTTGGATTTAAGCTCTTCAGAAATTTGTCTGCCAAAGTGACCTGATCATTAACTTCAGCATGACTTTTGGACGTTGTAACATTGCAAAATATTTCAAAGTCCAAGTTGGTGCTCCAAGTTACACATTGGAGAAGCTAGTACAAATGTCAAATGCCCCTTAACCCTCCTGCTACATGACTGTAAGGACAATAAAATTTAAATAATGCAAACCGCAAAGTGGAGCAAACAAATAATCTCCATAAAAGCTTGTGACATTTGCCTTCATAAAAATTAGTAAGCGAAAGTGACTCTGGGAAAGGGCAAAATGTTCTTACTCTGATCTCAGTGTCTCATGATGTCTGTGTGGGTACCTTCTAGAAAGTTCACAGTTCAATAAAATGCAGATTTTAAGGCAAATACCTCAGACAAGGCAGGCTGGTTAGTAACCCATCCAACAGGCCACTGATAACCCTCTGCCACATTTTAACTTACCAGTGTTAGTCCTCCTTCCAGGAACAATTGAGCTTCAGACACACTCCAATCTGCATTAGTTTAGGACAGAAATGATGTGATGTAATGCTGTAATGCTCATGGGTCACTAGTCAGCAAATATGACAATTAAAATAACTGATTGGATACCGCTTCTAAGATATTAAATTCTCTCACAGTTTTCACTTATGTGCATTATTAAGTTGATTTTTATTAATGAACTGTTTTACTTCTCATCTGTTTCTGATGTATTGATATGATGTTTCACCTTTCTTCATTGCATAACAGTCAAAATAACAATCTCAAAATCAGAAAAAGATATATCTAGAAAAGAGTTAAGAAACATTAATTCACAAAGATAAACTTTTAAAAAAACAAACAAAAAAACATACTAAGTGTAATTAGAGCCCAGCTTGCCTGGCCAGGTTAAGATGTGCCTAGGCAGGAGGCTGTGACATCGAAACAGGGTTATTTAATGAATTACGCACAACAGTACAACATGTAAATATGTTTGTTTTGCTTGGCTACATGTGTGTCAGTGGATGTCTCAACCAACCAGGCTTATTTAATTATTTAAGAGTGTACAGCAACAATAGAGGAACTGCAAATGTTACAAGCAATTCCACTGAAGAAACGTCTGCACACTTAACAAAAATTACTTTTCAGGTTTACAATTTCCTCCTACTTGGAAAATTAAAGAGTAGAGGCCAAAAGGTCAAATATCATGCAAACTGAATTTAAATTTGAAAATTGCATTTCATGCTGGATACTGTTACAGTTCATTTAATCCCCACTGAATCAAAATTAAATTAATATTTTAGAAAAAGTGGCCATCTGAAAATTAGCACCTACTTCAGTTTGAACCATTTTTGAAAATAGTCAGAGGTTAAAATGTATTTGAGTTATTTCTGGTTTTAGTAAACAACTTTTGATCAAAGAACTGAACCTCTTTTTGTAGGATTTTTTTGTGTTTTTTCCCAGCTACAGATGTGAGAGACAGATTGTAAAAGTTAGCAGTGCCATGCTATCATGCTGCTTTTGTGTTTTTTGTTTGGGAGGTGACCTGCTCAAATATGCATGTTGATAAAACACTGTAATTTGGAAGCTCAAATTTGCATCAACAAGAGATTTCCTCATGTTCAAAACATTCTCCTCATTCAAAATCATGTCACACACATCTGTGATGATTTTAAGCAATCCAGTTGGACAACATTTGGCTACAAACACTAAGCAAACTTGCAAAAATCACAAGATTGTGTGTGCGTTTTTATGGGGTACAAAGAAAGCCCATCAGAGGCACAGTTTTTAATTGGAGGAAGACACATGTCCTAAATATCGGGATATAAATAAATACACTGTAGATATTTTCCACATCAAGTAGTAATACATGAAAAAAGGGAACAGCACATAATTTTGCACGGAATAACTTTTTTTGCAAGAAGAATTTAAACCATTAACTTACATTACTTAATTTACATGCAAAAGTCTTGAGCCACTTTCTTCTTTGCTTCCAAGGAGCCAGAATTTCTTGTTTTTAAAGTGTTCTTGAGAAATAGTTTTTCAAACTTTCTGAAGGTTTTTTGTTTGTTTATCGGTTAAGCCAATTACCACTCACCTATCAATCATTCAAGCATAAAAAGGCACCTAAACTCAATGGATGAACCAGTGTTGTGAAGCTGAGCAGAGCAAATAAAGACTTCACGCAGGTTATATGCCCGTTTTCTTCTCACAACAAAACATAAAAGTGCCATAGGGGCTTTTTTTCATAAGAAGTTTTAAAACTGGTAATTTTGAATTGGAAGTGACATCAGTGGACAACACCAGGGAGAGGGAGTGTTTAGAGGTGCTACCCAGAAACTACATGGTTAGCTGTTTTGTAGACTGTGGCAGTTTTGAAGCTCTTCCATCCATTTTTATAGCAGTGAAGTAAAACCTGGATGGACTACATCTGCAGAAAAGCATTCCAGGGTGATGACCCACAGTTGCAAATATAAGTCAAACAGAAGCATCCTCACATGATTTGCATTTGAGTAATCCATTGCTGCTTGTCTTTTTTTTTTTTTTGGCCTTTTCAT
>VUQG01009028.1:12690-30091 GCA_015106755.1 Etia nguti | reverse complement strand
ACTGGAAGAAAATCCCACATTTCTTCTGATTTCCAGCTTTCTTATATTCCTGCTCTACAAAAACAGAACAATGCTACTAAATCCAAAAAAAGGGATAAGCATAGCCCGTCCAAATTGGAAAAGTAGTTAAATTTTTTTTTTTTATTTTTTTTTTTTCAGCCCAGTAGTAAGTTATTATATTAGAATACTTAAAGGTATATAAATGTATAAATTATAATGTACAATCTATGACCTAACCCAACTTTTAGCTAAATTTACAATCTGTATTTAATAACTGAGCAAGTGTTTTGTTTTAGTCATCTGAAATGAATTGAAGTTATGCTCAAGTACAATGGGTATTCATTACGGCAGTGACCACATTTGGCCTCTAGATGGTGGTGTAGCCTATTCTTATAAAGATAAATTAAGCTCAGCATGCTGCAGCAGGTGAAATGACAGGATTTACACTGTGAATAAGTAATAAGCTAGAGTGTGTCTTCCGTATTTAACATTATTTTCTCGTAATGGCAGAGTGTCTAGTGCACTAGTCAAATGTGTTGTTATATTTCAACACAGTTAAGCAGTAGTAAGACTACACATTAAGAGCAACATGTAAAAGTTGTAAACATGTAAAAGTACAGGACATAAAAAGGATAAAAGGGGATACAAGTCCTTATGGACTTTGATTGTTTGCAGTTCACCATTTTGTTAATCAAGCATAAAACAGTGTAAACCAGCAGCCCACACTAAAAACAATGAACGTGACTGATACACAGCGGTAAGACTTGCAAGAAAGCAAATAGTTTCTATGATACTATATAAAAGTCCTCAAGCAACCCCTTTTAAAAGGGAAACATTAATAGAGTTAAAGGGTTGGCACAAATATCACGTGCAAAACAAGTCAACAGATCATTCTGGATAGTGGGTGACGGATTGACCTTGAATATATAGTAAGTGTACCTGCACAAAACAGAAAAAAAAAAGCTCCTTAAAAACTTTTTTTTTATCTTACATTCTTTTCTGTGTGTAAATGAACGTTGATTAAATGCATCTATACTCAAATTGGAGAGATCTGTTCCATGGTTTCCATTTCACAGGTAAACCTTGTTATCATTGCATTTCACCTCAACCCAATAGAACACCTTTGGGATGAATTAGAGTGGAAACTGTGGGCCGGGCCACTCATCTAGCATCACTTCTGGAAGAATGGTCAAAAATTCCCATAAGCACACACTTAAACCCTGTGGAAAGCCTTCCCAGAAGAGCTGAATGTCAAGAGTTTTTAAAATGTGCTCTCCTTCAGATCATGAAGCCTTAGAAAATGATAAAAGGAAAATATTTCTATTTCATTTTAACATCTTTCTCTCATTTGTTATTTTTTATTTTGTTCTAAAATACAGAAAATGAAAAAAAAAATCAAGAAAAAGAAGGTCCATTTATATTTATTTTATTTTTTCCATAAAGTTCAATACTGAGAACACATACAGACAAATGTACACATGAAAAGCATGTGAGCAGTCAAAGAGAGGAGCGTTCTCATGAGAAAGCTGATGTTTACCCTGCGGAAGCTATACAGCCTGCACTGTCTGTGGCTTTCACTTAAACACACACACACACACTGACGGATGAAACGTTTCCCCGGCCATATGTCTGTGTGCTTCCCCTACGCACAGGAAGTGCCCTCGAGGGCGCCGAGAGGTTAATGAAGCCGCACTAACACAAGGTCAGAAAATGCAGCACATTGTAACTCTTTTTTTTTTTTGAATAAAAAAACAACTGGAATGTAAGATTTTTTGCTTATAACTTTTAATTTCTGAATACAAATATGGATAAATATTAGTAGTATTGAATTAACTAAAACTTGCCATTAAAATTGAGACAATTTATTTAGAATATAGAGCTTTGTATTGAGTTTGAGCGCCTCTTTGGGCTATCGAAACCACAAAACCACAACTTTGCTATTCTGGTTTATTCTGTCTGCTGAGACAGTGCCACTTTTGGCCAAAGGCAGTTATTTTCATTGCTCAAGCTCGGTGACAAACAGCAGACAGATGTGGCTGTGTAGTAATTGGCGCACATAATAAAGCACTTAGTAGTTAAAGAGCAAGATATTTCTATGCGGAACTAGTAGACACTGTCTGCCACACTAAGCAGCTTTATTTATACTGCACCGCTCTTCATCAAGGTAGTTCAAAGGTCTTTACAAACACAGGGGTGACAAAAAAAAACAATATAAGTGCTTTAGCATGGTGTTGGGCCACCTCATTGTACCAGAACAGATTCAGTGCACCCTAGCAGGTGTCTGAACTGAGCTGGACAGATGAACATCAGTATTCTAAAAGGTTTACAGTGGAGGTGGAGTGCTTTCTCTATCAAGTCACTCCGAAATGTCACATTACCGGGTGAGCAGGTCAGTGCGCAAGTGGTGGGGGTGGAGATTGAGTGTGTGCAGGCACTTGCCGGGCACTAGCCTCTCCCACCTGCGGAGTGGGTATGGGTGCAGAGGGAGGCTGTGCCTTGGCTGCCCTCACCCTGGGAACTGGCACGGGTGCCGGAGTAGACCGGACCTCAGCCACTCCCACGCAGTTGGGGGACGGTGGGGGTGGCGGCGGTGTTGGCCAGGACCTGATCTGAGCTGCCAGACCCTCGATCACCTGCACCTGCCGCTCGGTTCAGTCTTGCAGCTCCTCCAGCTGACGGCGTGCCACCGCCGCCTACTCCTTCCACATTGCCCACTTGCTCAGCCAACATTTGGGCCAGCTCCTTTCCTGTCTGGCCCGGTCCTGGGTCTGCCATGCCCCAATCCTGGGTTTCGGCACCACTGTAATAAATCCACGGCAGACCCAACCAACTTTCCATGCTTTTTAGCATACTTCTTTTATTTACCGTTACAAACACGGCTGCAGTTTTTCAGCTCACAGCCGAACTCACACACGAACAACAACACAAACTCAGGACCCAATACAGACTTTAAAGCCGGCGATGTGTGATTGCTGATGCCATCCAGGTGCGTCCGCAGACCACGCCCCGCCACACACTGCCTTGTAGTTGTTTTGCCTCAGCCAAACAGTTAAGTTGTGGTTTACATCCTTGTCTGTCCACCTATGATACAGTATGCATATGTAGTCAGTAATGGCCAAAAACCCACCTTTGATTACCATATTGCATTTACTTCATCAATGAATCCGAGTGAAGATTTGTCCTAGATGAACACTGCAGGGTCTTTACCTTACTGGTAAGTGGTGCTATATGAATATAACTGAACAGATCTAAAGAAATTGTTCCTGAAATTTGGGTTGATTAGAACAGGATGGATGGATGACCACAGCCCTCTCAGCACAGGGCTGAAAGGACTTTCAGACAGAATAAAAGTACATTAAGACAGATTGCCATACTAAACTTAAAGATAAAAATGCATTTACTGGATTTGTTTTGTCTGCTTTTACTTTTCAAAGACAATGAAGAGCAAAGCACAATTAGAAGTGCTTGTTCTGATCAAAAAAAACTTTAAACTGTAAACAGTAGCTAAGTGTCCACACTTGGGGTTTTTGTGCTCATTTTCTAAAAAAACAATCCTCACAAGTGACAACAACTAAACTCCATAGTTCCAGAACACCTTTTTCTCTGCTGTGCTCAAGATGCTCTCAGTTGTTTAACTTTAGGGAGGAGAGAAACAATTGACATATTTCACAACCATTAAATATTAGAGAAGCCTCTACTTTTGCTCTTGTGCCACTTAGCAGTGACACGAGAGGCTAGGGTAAGAGCAAGCATGAAGTGAGACCCCTGTGTACATGTGTGTACAGTTATCTATATCACTGACTTTAGCTCATTAGCTAGTTAGCAGTCACAGCTGTGTAAAGCCCAGAGAGAAGCAGACAGCTATCTATAGTATTTATGAATACTGGTCCTTATCTGGCCAATGGAGGCCAAAACTGGTGGTATATTAGCAAAAAATAATTTTAGTAATGACTAAAAGGGAAAGCTTAAGTTATATTAAACCTAAATGGAAATTATTTTCAAATTGAGTTAGCAAAATATTCCTGAATTATCTGGTTACAGCAGTTAACAAAACAATTAACAATTCTTTCTAAATAAAAACATTGAATCTATTGAAACACATTATTTTAATAAAAGCATTAATATTTACCACAGAAATGTGAAGGCAATTTCTCCAGCTCCACATGAAGCCTGTCAGTGCAATGACCGCCTTCACTCTCACTTTTCCCTCCTTTTGGGGTTCTTGCTCCCACAATGCATTGCAGTAGTTAAGCAATATGGGAAAAAAACACCTGCAGATAACAGAAAATTCCTTCACATCCTGTATTTTTACAGTGAAGGTTGAAATTGTTTTACACCTGGATGAAAATATGTCTGACTTAAGTGTGGTTCTAAAATTAAAGAAACAAGAGCATAAAGGAAATTTGAGTATTTTAGGTAAACAGAAATGAATTATATATTATAAAACAATAAATAGGACAATAATGAAAAGATAGGGGAAGAGTAAAAAACACCATTTCGGACAGGCTAAAGTTTGGTGATGTATTTTAATGATCCAAGTCTGCCTGATTGCAACAGATTTCTAGAACAGAATAAAAGGTTCAATCTTACCACCCTTGTATCATCTGTTGTTAGACTGCAGCACAGTGTAAAACTTGGGTTACACTCATGTAAAGAAATTACTTTGACATGTGGATACTTATGTACCAATAACAGTTTCATTTTATGGTAATTCCTCTTTAAAATCACAACTCAACACTATTGTTTCCTACTTCTGAGGTACTTGTATAAGTAAGAAACAGAAGAAAACCTTTTTCTTTTGTCTCTCTCCAGTGTTTTTATTATTTCTTTATTTACAGTGTAAGAAAGGATGTGTTATAAATGTAGTGCTTTTATATTTATTAATAGTGGATAACCACTGACCGCTTTGCCACCCTGTCCCATCAAAAGACTTATTTTTGTCGCCTTTCCTGATCAGACAAACTGGGCTCTGATGGGGTCAAACAGTAGAATGATTAAATAATCATTGCGTAAGCTCTTTGTCTTTGTGCTTCCCAGATCAGAACAGTTCCTGAAAACAAAATTCTATACTGGAAATGGTTTGATTTGGCCAAGCATTGTATGAATGCTGAGTGACTGTATTCCCACAGAAAACAAAGAATGAACTCAGACATAGGAAAATCAGATTGTCAGTACTAATGTGATGTCAGATAGCCATTGTCTTACTGTGTCACAGTAAAAAAATAGCTGTGTTACAGTGTAGCTGACATTGCTGATTATTGATAAAGAATTTGTTTTTTTTGACTAGCCATTTCCCCGAATGGGAAGGAGGGAGAGATAATGAAATTACACAGAAAGCTGAGACTTCTCACTTATTCAACAAATATCTGCTGTTATCCTGTGACGGCTTTTGCACGTCTGTTTTATGTTGTTTTTACTTACTATCAAGGCAAAAAGTTTTGGCACAAATTTTTAGTTTCATTTTGCTGCTTTATTTTTTATTTGGGTTATTTTTGTACATGTTTCAATGATATAGTGCAGAAGATTCAGAAGCTTTTCATGAGTTTTAAATACTTACAATAACAAGTAAATCAAAATTATGTGTAGAGTCAGATTTGACAATAGAATCCAAGTTCAGAGTTTTGTTGCCACTGATGTACATAACAGTTGAAGATCTGGTGATCTGTAAGCCACTTGGTTATCATTCACCTTGTAACTGGTGAATGGTGTAAATTATTGTGGATTAAAAATGATGCAAAATGATAAAGTCACATGTCGCACAACAGTAAATGATTCAACTTCTATTAAAAACTACACTAGGTTTACAAGAGACACTCAGTTGATGACATCCACACAATGCTATCATCATAGGCTAAAGACAGAAATGTCACCAGCATCACTAAGGGGTCAAATTTCGCTGGCTGACTGGTCAGGTCCCACCCCCAGGTGTTTGTGGCTGTACTGACCAGGGATTTTTCCTCATAGCAGTGAGGTTTGCTGGACAAGGATTTAGGGTAAAATAAATGTTTATTGGATGTTTATATGGTCAGAAGTCAGAAACAGTTAAATAAATAAAAATTTTCAGACACAGTTTTGAGAGATTTGCAGATAATGAAGTTAAGATAAACACTGGATACTTTGGAAAGTATTCGATTGTGTTGATGCTTGGCTGTTTTTGTTTTCAGTCTCATCTTTGGTCAGCTTTTCCTGTGCTGCATCTCAATTATTGTCTAGAATTGTAGCATGGTTAAAGTCAGTGCTTATAATGACAATTCTCATATATGCACTTTTCCAGTAACACTGTACCGAGTCCCGACATTGTTCCTTATATTTCTATCACAAAGACGGGTGCTGATAGCAGCAAAAACTAGCACTGACCTGGCACCAAAACTGTCTGTGCCAAAAGTCAAAGGAAAAATGGACATCGTGAATATAGGAGGGGCTAGCACACGATAACTGATCAATTATCAGCATATGCACCCTACATATTCTATCGGCTATGACTTTCCTACCACAGAAATTACCTCAGTGTATGCTAGTAATGCAATGTAAAGTTCGGCCTGCTGAAATGTTGGCTGTTTTTGATACCCCGAGGGAAAATTAGTATGTTTTAAGTACATTTTGTCTTCTTTAATTTTTACTTGGGATTTGGCAGAAAGCAGTTCCGAAGTACTACTGTCCAAGCATTGATGGTCCAAAGTACGTACGCTCCTCCGGGGAGCCTATGTGTGCTCAGCAGAATTTATTCTCTCCAGTATACTGTCACCAGAGTAAATCTGGTGTAAATAAAGAAGTCTCTGCTGTAGAGATAGCAGAGATGCTTAAACTATAATTTCAGCAACTTTGAACGGAATATATAGTGAGAAAATTAATTCTAACTGATGTCAGGATCGAGTAACTTGGGTGTCAAAACAAGATGTAAGGTATACCAAGACTCTCTGTCTCTCTCGTGTTATCATCTAAAAGTGCTCTCTGATTTTAACATGGGAAAGTGCATGTTTGTTTACAGTGTGATTTGAGCTATACTGGGGGGGTCAGTCCCAGTTGAAGCAAGTGTCTTGGGACTGAATCGGAAAAAAACAAACTGTTCCTGGATCAGCTTGTTGGAAAACAAGCTGAATCCCCACTGCAGAGGCTAATATAAGAGTGGACAGACAGAGGTTTTGACAGAAAAAAGGACTGAGTCAGATCACACCTTTACAAAAGTTAGTTTTCCTCTTTTTATCAGCTGGTCTGTTGAGACTTCTCATCAGTAAAATAACATGTGTTTTTGAGGATAATATGAAGCTTTGAAAAACTCATAATATTATTAGCAAATATCGTTTTGATCCAAATAATAAATAAATATATATAAATTACTGAAAGATGAATCTTCACCATGGAGATTATTTGATGTCAACTCACCTAAATGACAAAATATATATATAAAAAAACAAACTATAAACTTTGCAAAAGAATAAAAGGATTCCAAATCTGACAAGTAAAGCTAATGAGGCAGAAAAAATCCACTTTCTAATGGGTAGGTGCACCAACTCCACTGGTTGCAAAACAGATGATTTATACTGAGTCACAGTGAGTTTAAAACCTTAGTAAACACTTTTCTGGTATGATACAAAATGTTGTTCATTTTGTAAATAAAAGTCTCCATGAGTCAGAAAGGAGCCCTAACTTCTGATTGACAAGTTGGTATTGTATGAGTATGCACACCAAGAATGCAGTGCTCAGCTCGACAGTCCCAATTTGGTTGCAGCAAAAGTTAATCAGGACATTAAGCTCAATTCTTTTTTTTATCTAAAAAGAAAAAAAGGTCTACTAGTGCTACTAACAATACATATTTTTAAAGTTGTAAAACATTCAGTGAAACTTCTGAGTTTCAGTCTTTTGCCTTTACATTTTCTGGATGTTCAACGCATATTTGGAGTTAAGCTTTAGACTTTTGTAAGGTGTAAGGTTTTCAAATTATTTTTTTCCCCAAGAAAATGTATTGTATAAAATGGCGAGTTGGCATTTAATGACGCCAAGTTGGTTACCTTGCACCGAAAAACGAGAGAATGTTAGTGACTGATGCTTGAAAAAAATGCTTGTTTCACTTGAACTGATGAACAGCCATGCCCAGACAATGCAAGTAGAACTCTGCTGGCTTCCAGCAAACCTGACAGGTGATGATTCACCTCTTCAGATAACACCTTTCCACAACCCCAGAGTCAAGTGGGTTGCTGTTATTCATTTCCCATGGTGATCCAGGCAGTTCACTGCCAGAAAAACATGGCATCCAGCTTTAACTGAAGCTATTTTTGATGCACGTAGGAAAAGCCACAGCCCTCCAAGGCATGGTGGCATAGATAAAGGGACTTGTTGACTGTGTTGAAAATGTGGTTTGACAGAACAACCATTGTAGTGCCTGCCATTTGTGCTACTTCATCTGTTTCTCATCGGCTGCTCACTTGTTTCTGCTTGTGCTACTATTCCAGACGCTTTTTAATATAGATTTGCAGACCCACCTCAATTGTACTCCCATTTTGCCTAAAAAGTGATCAGATCATGCTAATGTGGTAAGACATATCCTGTTTGGTGTCTTCAAAATAAAAGCCTCATACTGGTTTGATCATCTAAGTTGTTATTGTCAAGCAGCATTACATTTTTGTTTTCCTCACCAGTAACTCATCATGGTTGATATGACTAAAAGTGATTAATAAATAGTACTAAAGCTGAAAGAATAAACTGATATCATAGATATTAAAGTAATCTCCACAGACCAGTGGCAGACTGCCATCTGGATCACTGGGTCTTGTGGCCTGAGGATCAAATTAACCTGTCGTTAACATTTAACTTGTCCAACTTTTCCAAAAAAGTAAGAATGAGATAACAGACTTCTCTAAATCTATGAGTCAAGCACCACTCTCTTGCTCGTCTGCCCACAGACCTTTTGCTTTTGTGGCAGTATCTGTGGTGCACCATATCGCACACCAAACATGCACTTTAGTGCATGCATGCAGCCTTGTGGTACAAGCCACACCTACCATCTTCTCTTGCAGTAAATTTTAGTTTGCCACATGAAATGGGCAGAGTGAGAGATGCACAAAGTTGCAACTTGATGCTGAATACTTTGCCTGTTTTACATTGTTTTAACCTAAACTTATATTCAGTGTGTCTGTGTGTGCATGTGTGATTTCATTTCTTTATCATTTTGCTTAACGGCTGAATATAGATATTCATTTTACCTTTGTAGCCTCTGATTAAATGGAATGATCCTTTTCGAAAAGTGCTGAAAGACACCACAAATACTCTTATTGCAGAGAAAGTCTTTAAACTTTTACTTTTTGTTAAATATTATATCACTACATTGACAAGAGGAGTCGCCCTCAGCTGACCGGTGGGCCAACTCACTTTTGGGCCGATGGGTCAACTGGCCCTACAAGCACTGACAGCAGCTTATTCATCCATTTTCATTACTGACACTGTATTATCCAATCAAATCTCTTAATGCAAACACCTGACTGCTACATGACTGCTTTGACCTTGAGGCACTGCTAAAGTGTAGCTTTTAATTGTCACATGCTGCAGTGCAACTAAGAACCAACCCAAAAACAACTGTAACAGCCTGACTAAACTTCGACTAGACTTTGAACTTTTTTCTTTTTTTAAGCCAGCCTCAGCTGGTCATTACAGGAATTGCTGTTTCTTGACACTTCCTTCTACTCATTTTTCCATCCACAGAGTTTGGCCAGTTTGAAGAACGTCATGATTGATAATTAGCCTGATATTTCTTATAAGTAATTACAATAAATTCTGTACAGTGATGCACAGATTTCACAGGCAACTGTCTAATCATTTAAAACAAACAACCACAAAACAATTAATTCCAAAATGTTAGGCACTAGTAGATGAATGCTACTAAGTATGAAAGTGTATATAATTTGGAAAAGATTTGGTGCCATATTAAATGTTTTGCAGAAAGCACTGGATAAAGACTTGCTTTGGAAATCTGAAATGAGAGGAAGCTGGTTGGTCTGCGTCGCCGGTTCCGCCCATTTTTACCTCCACCGTGTTTTCCTGGCTCCCTACCTGAAGGAAACAAAACACTCTGAATCAGCATGGAACAAAGGGATGCAAGATGTGTGTGTTGTTTACCTGCAGTTCTCTCTGAATGGGCCATGCATGCATTTGTATGGCCAAAAAGTTTGGGTTCCTGTCTTCATGCAAAGGAAGGAAGAGGTACAAAACATTAAAAGTTGAATGTATTTTGGCTGATAAGCCATCAGGATGTGCTGGCATAACACTTTACAAGAGCCTCTGCCGTGAGCTCCCATTGCTTTAATGACTGGGAAAAATTCTGTCATCATTTGTTTGAATTATGGGAAAACACTGAGCTAAATAAATGCAACAGCAATACTCCAAAGACTTTTGTTTGGTAATGGGTGTTTAAGTATATATTCAGCTTTTGAATCAGATTATCCTATACAGTTCATTTTTAAAGATGGACATAGCTAGCAGGTTTGAAAAGAAAGGCCAACATGGAAATTTTCCCAAACCTGCAAAGTCAGTGAGAAAAGGATCCTACTTCTTAATCACTTCCCCAATGAGCTTGTTGTCTCAGTTGTTTGCAGTCTCAGATCTGCCCCTCACTCTTTATGTCTGGTTTTTAAAGTCTTAGAGGGTACAGCTGAAACATTCAGCTCAAGGATCAAAAATCTTTGCGAACCAACAGGTGACATCACAGTGACTAAAGCCCTAGTTTTTTTTTTTCCTATTTAGCCTTATTTTACAAGTGCATAGTAGAGTGTTACGAGTACAGACTGCTGATGTATTTTCATAAGTCCAGTGTGTTTATATATGGTGGAACAGTGGCCCATTTTCTTCACAAGTCTGCATGGGTTCTCTGTGGGTAGTCTAGCTTCCTTCCACAGTCACAGTCCAGAGACATGCAGTTAGTGAGGTTAGGTTAACTGGCGGTATTAAATTACTCGAAGGTGTGAATGCAAGCGTGACATGTGAATTATACTTCTGCGTCAGACCTACGCCATAACTTGCACCAGAATCCCATTTTAACCCTACACCACAACCTTCGACATAACCTTATGTGCACCTCCCAAGAAATGTAACTACATGGTTGACACATAGCACGACGACTTGAATGGTGCGGAATATATGTATTCATAGCTGCTATAGTCAGCTGCTGTGTAGGTGTAGCACTTAGAGGAAGCTGAATATTGTGGTGTTTTTTGTCTCATTCTACCTGAAAATCTTCCATTACTTGTGGCTTTGTGGTTTAGTCTATCCTCAGCGTTGTGACCTGAATGTGGCAGAACCACTCTCACCTGGGAAGCAAAAATGTGGGGAGACAATAAGTCTATAATTGCCTTTCTGTGCCCATTTTGGTCTGTTTATGTGGATCTCTCAGTATTTCCCAGTCAAATAGAGGATATGCGTCACAATGCAACATAAAAACACAGCAACAAAAGCACAACAACAAAGGTAAAGCTTTGAAAAAGGCTTTCCATGCAACAGGAAAGTAGATCAGACTGTCATCAAAAGGTTTTTAATAGCATGTGGAAGATTAACGGTGGAAAGTATGCCCATCTTGAGTTTGCATTTAAAATCAGGTGCAACAAAGCCAAGTACATTAAAATGATAAAGTACAATTCATCACAGTTCATTTGCAAAACTTTACAGACAAACAGAAAACAAAAGAGACAAAAAACAGAAACTGTCTTAATGAAACTGGGCCACCACGTTCCTCCAGAACAGACAGATTGCTGTTTGACACTGATGTTCATCCTTACTGCTAATGTTCACTTTGCTTCTGTTTTGATTATTGTGGTAGACAGCACAGTCAGTCTTCTACATTTGTGCTGATGTTAATGCCCGAGAAGGTTTAAAACTCTGCAGTTAGTGATTCTGGTGACTTTTACTTACTATGCACATTCACACTCAGGGACCTCACTTTGTAACTTTATGTGGTCTGTCACTTCATGCATGAGATTCCTAAATACTTCCACTTTGCAATGTAAGTCCAAAATCTCCTATTGGTGGGTTTCTTGATGATTGCCAAGATCATAGCATATACTTCAACAATCCATACATTTTCTGATGTTTATCTGGGTGTGGGTCGCAGGGCAACACTTTAAACAGCCACGTCCTCCAGCTATTCTGGTGAGACACTGAGGCATTCCCAAGCAATCTGAGAGAGAGAATCTGTCCAGCATGTCCTGGGTCTACCCTGAGGCGTACTTTCAATTTGAGCATACCTAAGACACCCTTACCTAGGAAGCGCCTGGGAAACACCCTAGGCATCCTAGACAGATACCTAAACCACCTCAACAGCTCCTCCCAAATGACCAAATTCCTTGTCCTATTCTTAAGGGAGAAATGGGGGTGAGGGAAAGGATTAATATCCCTTTTATAACAATACCATTCATCGACCATGCCAGTAAAGTTTTCACAACAGCACAAAGAAAGCTGCCAGGTGCTCCCAGTGTAGGGTTAGTTTTTCCTTTTTTCACCAGGTGTATGTTGCCTCAGTTTGGCCAAAAGTTAGAGTTTAGACTGTCTCAAACAGAGGATAACAAGTTTTATGCAAGTATTAGTATTATGTAATTATTGATTTCAAAGGTGTGTGTGTGTGTGTGTGTGCGCGCTAACCTCAACTATCGCAATGAAACGCTTAACCCCAAACTTTAACATTAGACTAAATCAAACCTGAATCCCCAAAACAAACTGAAACCCGCAGATTTACCTTAAAACATTTCTCCTTTGATCCCGTGCTCACAAAGATGTTGCTGCAAGAGTACACACAGAGAGCGAGGAAGAGGGAGGGACCAGCAACACAGAACAGGCTGTTACAGAATGTTCTTCAATTAAAATGTTTGAAACTGCTAAATGGTCTTGAACTGAGCACTCGATTGGCTCTAGACCAACTCAAACACAAGAATACACACACAAGCTCGCGCACAAAGTTGCTTGTGCAAACTCAAATCATCTGATAAACACTCCCGCCTGTCACAGTAACATTTTAACAAGGTTGAGTACACTACATGATAAAAGTACATCAGCTTTTGAAAAATGTGACACAGCTGGCTGTCAACCAGACGTGGAATGTAAGCAACTTTATTTAATGTGGTGGGTATTTACAATGTAGTTTTAATGTGCAAAACACACCTTTATTTATAGTTTTGGAGATTTAGTTCTTTTTAGATGAAGTGAACATTAATTTTGCATTATAATCCTTCAACTGATCTGATAGGATGACATTAAAATATGCAAGGTTTAAGCAATAAAAGCAATGTAACTTGATGCTCAAGTTCAAAGCTGTGCCACATGTACCTCTGTGACATGTAATATTTGGGAACCTTTAAATACATTTAAGATGGGTTTCGCTAGCTGGGACCACATCCTCATTTTAGGTTTGACATATGATTTTTGTTTTTGTTATTAAAGACAATTCTGATTTCTATTACTTTTCAAACATTATGGCAGTCAAAAGGAGTATCCTTCAAAAAAAAAATTCAGATGTATTACTATGTGTTATCATCAGTTATCTGACTTGACACCGCAGGTCAACCCACAGCAGCAGTGCTCCAAGCTTCAGACTCAGACATTATGAACCACACCAGCTTAAGGGAGTGTTTTAACAGTCATTAACAGGATGTGGTTAAGGGATATTGTCATGTCCTTTTTTGCTGAAGTCATGGTGGTTTGAATGTTTTGTAAAAACCCGTATGCGATAGATATCTAGAGAATAAATCAAAAATAATTACATTGAAAAGGTAGTTTTATCTAAAGAGATGTTTAACTGAAGGGGGGGAAAAAAATCACATTTTTGTCATGTAGTTCAACAAAAACAAAAAAAGATAATTCAGTTGGTGAAGAATGTCAAAGTTATCTATATCACACGTACTGGGCTTCTGTTGACTATTTATAGATGTACGCTTGTCACTTTTTTAGGTACACCTCAGAAACTCAGAAACACCCCAGAACTGCTGCTCACTGGATATTTTCTGTGGGTGAAAATATGTTGTTGATGTCAGAAGAGAATGGCCAGATTGCTATAAGCAGATAGGAAGGCAACAGTAACAAAAATAACCACCTGTTGCTACCAGGATGTGTAGAAAAGAATCCCTGAATGCACAGTACCTTGAAGAAGATATATGGCAGCAGCAGAAGACCATACTGGTGCAGCTGATCTGGTTTCATGAGTCTCAATTTGTCCTGCAAAATATTTCATAAATATGAAAGCATGAATCCATCCTGCCTTGTGTGAACAGTTCAGCCTGGTTGAGGTGTTTTAGTGGGGTGGAGGATATTTTCTTGACACACTTAGGGCAACAGCCTGAGTATTGTTGCTAACCATATCCCTTTATGACTACAGTGTACAGTGTACCCACCTTCAACACCCCATATCAAAGTCCAGATCATCTCAATCTGGTTTCTTTAATAATAATGTATACTTTAATGATCCCCGTGGGGAAATTCCTCTCTGCATTTAACCCATTCACTCAGCGAAGCAGTGGGCTGCCATTGGGCGCCCGGGGAGCAGCGTGTAGGGACGGTACCTTGCTCAGGGGTACCTCAGGGTAGCCGTTCAGGGGAATCGAACCCCTGACCTTCTGATCACGGGGCTAACACTTTACCTACTGAGCTATCCCTGCCCCCTTCTTGATAATAACAATGAGCTCACTGTACTCAGTGTGTCCATGGTGACCACATTTCAATCCAATTCAAAACCTTTGGTCTTCAGGTGACTGTTGCAATGTGGTGCTATATAAATAAAACTGGACATGCATCATGACTGCAGCCCACGAATCAGCATCTGTGTGATGCCATGTCAAAAAGAAGCAAAATCTGAGGAATGTTTCCATCATCATGTTGAATCTATGCCTTGAAAAAAAAAAAAAAAAGTCAAACCTTGCAGCATAGTGTGCCTAACAAAGTGTCTGTCGTTCTGCTAGTTACATACAATGGTTGTATGCAACTAGCAGAAAGGCCAACTCCCAGGTAATATTCAAAGCATGGTTTTCTTGACAGAAGTCATCATTTAAGTGATTTTTGTAACCTCAAAGCTGCAAATGTTTTTATTATATTAGGAATATGTTCATTGTTATTACAGCAGATTACATCAGTAATGAAGCTGAAAAAATATTAATTGATAATTTATGGCTAAGAGGTGGGATTAAATAAGTGTCCACTTCTTCCCACCCCTTTTCCTTATGTAACCGACCCAGAACAGGTGAAGCAATATTGAAATGTATTTTTGCTTTATTTTGTTAGCATTTTGTTTTTCTTTTCTTTGCTAAGTGAACTTCTGTATATGGTTTACATGATCAAAATAAATTGAACAGAAAGACAAACAAACATAATGGAAAATCTTTGGATTTAGATTGAGAAAAAAAAAGAATCCTCAGCCATATTTTTTTATATATATATATATATATATATATATATTCATTAAAAAAAACCATACACACATCTAGTTGATGAATGAGGGTAAGATCAGTATGCTTTAATAAGATATCAGTGCAGAAACACAAACTTATTGGGTTACGTTCCCCATATTGTAATAATAATAATAATAATAATAATAATAATAATAATCAATATAGATTTTAAGCATATTTTTTAAAAAAAATCAAAATGGTACTGTATGACATTGACAAAACAGAATACAAGTAGCTAAACATGGATCCCATAAGGAAAAACAAAAACCCTGTTACACAAGACAAAGATAAAATGCTGATATCTTTTTAAAGAGGAAGCGCAATGAGTGAGTGGATTAACTCCTGAATGATTTGTCACTTTACCCTTCAAGCAGCACAGTATGTTGCGCACTGGTGATAAGCCTCCTAGAGTTAAAACACAAAGCTAAAGCCCCGATGATTTTTTGGGTTAGCGTCACTAGCGCTCGTGTCTCCGATTTCTTCGGGGTGGGTTGTTTTGTTTTTTTGCTTTTTTTCCTCCTTTAATTTCTGACTTGGCAACATATCTTAGTTGTTGTTTTATTTCAACACTGGATATACATTTCACCAATTTAGCATTCAACAAGTTTCAGTGTAGATGCTGAATGTTAACAACAAAATCACTTTTACATTTTCTGGCCAAAGCTAGTGGAGTTTTTTTTTCTTTTTAAATCAACTTCCCTGTAGCCAACTTTTTCCACATGCATTACCGCAGTTTCTTATCTGATGAGGTCATTTAAACTCATCTGAGGTGCTGTTCTTTGTCACTGTGCACATTTCCTCACACTAAATACATCTTTGGTTTATAAAATTTCACTTACCACTGGGATTCTTTACTAGTTTTATATTGCACATAAAATTTGCAATAAAAAAAAAATAATGATAACATGCTTCAAACATGCTGTAAGGTGCTTTTCTGGAAACCTGTGTTTCTATAATTTTATATATTTCAAATACTGTACATAATCCTACAAACATTAATATCATTCCATTGAAGCCTCTTTTTACTCTAAATATGGAGAACCTCCAATTTAATCAAGGGTATAAATGGCCTCTTGTTTGGGGTTGAAAAGAAACATTTTGGTAAAGTGAAAGAAGTGAGGAGGAGAGGAGAAACAAAGAAGTGATTTATCAAATGGACAAGTGGAGAAATATGGCGCAGGTAGGCAGGCTGAGCAGGAAGTCTGTCATTTCATTTGTCCTTCAACTGAACATCACTTCTTTACATCTCCTCCTTATTTGGGATTGTTGCAAATTTTGATCAAGTTTTGGTTGCAATTTTACTGTTAAAACTCTTCCTCCTGACAGATTTGGCCTAATTATATGCGGTTAACTAGAGGACATTTAAAGGTAGTTACTTTAGAAGTAAGTAATTGCACATTTTCATTGTGTAATTACCTACAGAATTTCTTTATTTTAATTCGTTATCAGGACTGTCCCCTTCCTCTTTTTTTGGGCACAGTTTCAACATAATCTTTTGATATTTCACAAAATTATGCTCGTAACAGACACCTTTAGCACCACTCAGTGCCAGAAAACCCTTATAGGCACATGAGTGCGGACTGAAGCAGCATGTTGAGAGACAATATAATTAAAATATAAGAGCTTAACATTACAGTCAAATCTTTTTTCCCCTGCCCAACTAATTCTAAAAACCCACAAGCAGCCTCATTAGCGAACAGGTCATCTGATAAGCCTTCACACAAAGCTTAAGTTGTTATCAAAAGGTAGGGTTGGTTCTAATGGGATTCTACTCAATTTCAAGAGGTTGGCTCATCACTGCTGATCTATTAGGATCTAAATAGATCCCAAAAGCTCTATTTAGATTTGGGTATATTTAAGGAACAACTGAGAGAAAGCTATGAAGGCGCAGTTCACTGGAAAATCTGAGGAGTTATCATCAAAATCATTCCAACTGTGAATGTTTTCCCAAATATTATAAAACACATGACAAATTTGTACTGAATAAT
>VUQG01009027.1:98917-109783 GCA_015106755.1 Etia nguti | reverse complement strand
TTTTTTTTTTTTTTTTTTTTAGCTATTCTCACTTTATTTTCAATCAAAACAAATTCTGGATCACAAATTGAGCATTTACTTGACAATGAAACACAAAATAATACGTTATTTCTGTGTTTATTAAATGCCTCTCAAGCCAATTCAAACAAAGGCCTAACGAAGTCATCTCCCTGCCTCCCCCTCTCCTACTATGACTAGAAAGGGAAGCAGGGGATTTCTGAGGGTGTGAGGTATAAGGAGCACTCGAGGAGATCAGAGGCACACAGTGGCATTGCCAGCTTTGTGAATTTGTTGCCAGGAAGGCATCAGGAGGACCGCTTGACCCTCATTTATTTTGAAAAGGAAGAGACAAGCAAGAAATTGCCTGGGATTTTACTGGTGTCCAGACAATTAAATATGCATAAAACTTTACTCATGACACGTAATTTAAAATACTACAGGGATTTGTGGGTCCCGCTTACAGTGTATTGTGAGAGACATGAGAAAACGCTACCTGAATAAACTCATTCCACTGCATAAAGTTTTACTGTGTATTTACTTATTACTTTAACATGCAGTTATAAAAAGATAATTGGAAAGTAGGAAAAGAAGGATGTTAACTGGAAGAAATTGAAATTGCACAATTAGATATTCTTTATACTGCGGTTTTATTTTTTTTAACTGTGCATCTTTTCTTCTGCACTTCAGCCTATTGCATATTTCAACCTATCAGACATATTTCAGAGCAATGAATTTTACTGCAGTGCTTAATAATAGTGAATGTTTTATCTACCGTTACCAGCTTGTGTTGTTTTCTATTAATCTCTGTTCAGGAGCCTGCTGAAATGTGTTGGAATGGGCAGTCTATGAACTTCATGTTGTGTAAATTGCTTTCTAAGTTACATTATTATGCTTCCTAAATTCACCATAAAACTATTTTCAGTTAGAAGGGTTTAAAAAAAAAAAACAACTATGTATCAACGCATTAGTAAAGTGCCACAGGACGAGTGTTAATTCTTCCTTTACGCATCATGAGACGAGAATGCGTGCATGAGAACTATAGGATAAAAGGTCAGTATAATATTTTAACACAAAAGAGAAGCTGTGTTCAGCCTGGGTGCTGCATGCATACATTAAGTTTATACAAACACAGTTTATACAGACAGGAACACAGGGTATTTTTAAAATCTCTAACATGGCATAGGAGGACTTTATAAGGTAATTCCAGGGATCCTCTAAGGTTTTGACCAAAACAGAGAAGTTGCTGGCCTGCTTGAAGGACAACAACAATCTATCAATTGCAGTAAATATGGAAATACAGCAAGATTTCTATCAAGATATATAACAACAACTAGAACCCAAAACACCCAGAAACACTCATGTCTTCACTGGGCCAAAGCTTATTTAAAGTGGACTGAAGAAAAGTGGAAATCTGTTCTGTGGTCAGACCAATTGAAGTTTGAAATTCTTTTTGGAAAACATGACACATCTGGAAGGGCACCATCAATGTAGATGAATGTGTAAGAGCAAGATATGATGTGTTCAGGGAAGACCTTGCATATTTCAGCAAGACAACCACATACTGCAGCTATTCCAACAGCATGACTTCACCTATTCAAAATATTAGGCCCACCTAGAATCAAAAAATACAACAAAGAAGACCCAAAACCAGAGCAGCTATAATCCTATATCAGACAAGAATGGGACATTTCTCTACCAAAGGTCCAGCAATTGGTCTCTGCAAGATTAGGAGCAAGCCAGAGTTTTAAATGTGTTATTGTGTGCGGATGCCTAAAAATATCTCATGTGTTTTTTTAAGACTGCATTGAAGAAATATGTTAATTCAGATATGCAGCATGAAATTATAACACTGGTCACAATTATGTATTCTCAAAATAAGAAAAATAAAAAATATACATTAAAAATAATAATAATAAAAATACTGGCTGATTATTTTAAAGGGTCACTAATGGCATACTGCATTATTAAAGTAATTGCAGGTTAGTTTTTAAGGTCAAGAAAAAAACAGAGTAAACAAACAATTAGCATAAAGAGAAGAGTAGATGGATATTAAACATGACATTCCCAAGTAATGTGCCTTCATTTTCACATAAAAAAAACACTGATGGTGTATCTACAATAACTATTTCACATGCAGCACTAAAAAAAACAGGCTGCATCAGCCTATTACCACTGCAATTTTAACCTCCTAAGAGCTGAACTCTTCCATGGCATGGATTTTTTTAATTTTTAATGTAAAAACAAAGAATCACCAGATTTTTTTTTACCTGATTTTTGTTTCTAAGAAAAATGAGAGCCACATATGAGGATATTTGTTTTAAATTTTGATAAAACAGTGGTAGTATAATGTCCTCATAAGTGGATATCAGGCCCTTGTAGAGCAAAATTTAGTATTTTGGTCTAGACAACCAAAAATGTGATGTCCACATATGTGGACGCCAGGTCCTAGGAGGTTAAAGATCTAACTGGTGCAGAAGGGGTGAATGCTATGGGATTCCTTCTCAGTGCTTGCAGGATCAAAAATCCCAGATTCCTTGATTTTTGGTGACTGCTCATCATTGTCCCAGGAGAAATGTTGCCCCGTCTGTAAAACTGGTTGAAATCTCACTGTTATCTCAGTGTCCAGCATGGCAACACAGGAAGGGAAGATTTTCAGAATAAAATAAAATTAGATAGTTTTGGATATGAAAGATTTAAAATGACCTTGAGTGATTTGTTTGATTACACAATTGATTACATTTGATTTTCCCTCCATTCCTTTATACAATGCATCCCATATTTTCTGTGTACTGGATAGTGTGATAGGTTTGTTTTGGAAAATGTGTAATATAGCTCCATCTGCATATACTGCATATAACTGAATTCCCCAATAAAGGTTCAGTCTGTTCCGCTTATGCTATAAAGAGTTAAGTCTGTGGACTTAGCCTTCAACTTCACCCAGTTAGTGGTATTGCATTAAGAGGGTCAGTGACTATGGGAAGCATAAGGTATTCATTCAGAGACGCATAATAACTGGATTAAATTGATACAGAAAATCATTACAAACGCAGTCTCACTCTCTTCAGCTCTTTTCTCACTCTCTTACTGTTTACTTACTGCCTTACACTCAGCCCATGGCAGGTCAGCTGTCTGATAGAAAATAACAAATACCTTTCTCATTTTTTAGTTCTCCTTCTCCGTCACCCTCACTTCTTTTTCTGTCCTAGTAACATGAATCCATTCCACAGAGGTCAAATCACTTAATGACTGAGTGGAGTGAGCATAAGCTTGTGCTATATTGGAAGAGGTTGCTTTTATCTGTAACACTTTAACACACACTAACACACTAGAGTTGGGCTTGTTGTGTGTGATGCCACAGTGACAGTGGATGTCTTAGAGGCATATACCAGAATGAATCCTGAACAATTTCTTTTTTGTATTAAAATTCACCTTCACTTTTTGTGCAAATGAGTCCTGATTTTCATTCAGTTCAAAACAGTATCTACATCAATTACATCAATCCTCCAATTATATCTGCTGCAATAACTGCATTAGCTGATATAGCTATTTTTTTGATTTAATTATTGATTATTCATGCATAATACAAAACTCATATACACAGTTAACACTATGTGCTCTAGCTTAGGTGCTTAGGTTACTTATTTCACATAAAGCCAAACACACTAACCAGAAACATGAAAAACCATGCTAACAGTTTTCTTGACTTACCTTGAGTACATCCTCATCTGTAGATCTACAGTTGGTGTAGTTGGTCACGTCAGTGACTGAACCACTGGCCTCAACAGCAAGAGTTTTCACTGGCACTGAAACTCTTTTTCCCGTCAGTACTGCAGTATTCAATATATCCGTGTTCTATGCAAAAAAGAAGGGCAAATAAAACATATGCTAGCAGTCTAGATTAACACAGCATCATGGCTTTTTTTTTGGTGTTGTGTACAAAGAAACAGAGCCACAAAGTTGGGGCCGTTCTGGCAAAAAAGAAAATGATTTGTAGTTTGGGGATCATTTGTTAACATGTTTAGCCTAATTGCTAGATATTAGCTGAAAGGGTGAAAAGAATAACGACCTTCCATAGGGGTGAATCTTTGCTCTAACCATATTCCCAAAACATCCAGGCCCCTTTTGCAACACATCAGCCGCAGAAGCACATGTACGTTTTGACTCTGGGTCTTTTTTTAAGATTATTTTGTCATCTTTTTGGTATTATTACTTTAACATCATTGTCAAGGAGTGTTCCCCATCGTTAAATTACACTAGCATACAGGTACATATTGTAATTATCATGCTTTAAAAACCCATACACACATATTTTTAATGCTAAGTTCACTAGTAAATGAGTTAAGGTATGGGGCAAAATTACAGTTATGTTCAAACACAATGTTGTTGCCTTTTTCTTTTCTTTTTACTTTTTTTTAATAATAAGGATGATAATAAGGAACTCAGTAGGAAAAAGTCTTTGGCCAACATTTTGTCATGGTCCTGGATTTTCAAGGCTGTTTCTAAGTTTGTTCTGAACTCCTTACTCATTCCTTTGAATTTATGAAATGTTGGAGTTTTGTATTCTGTAGAGAAACGGAGTTTGTTATTTTTAGTTTCTCGTTCTTGTTTTGTTATCTTGTTAATTCCCCTTTTGGGTCCAGTCTGTTCCTAGTCTCAACTTGTGTCTTGTCATCAGTGTCTCATGTTGTAGGCTGTCTAGTCTCCATGTTTTGTTATCCTTTCTGTCTCCCCGGTCATGTTCCCGTGTTTATCTGGTCACTCTGTGTTCTATCTAGTTTTCCTGTCTTATTAAGTTAATACGTGTCCCCGTGTTTATCCATTCCTATTCCCGTATTCTTCAGTGTTTCATCCTTTTGTCTCCCCAGTCAGTCATATTTCCATAGGTGTTTATCTCCAGTCCTTGTGTCAAGTTCACGTCTCAGTCTAGATCTCAGCGTATGTGTGTGTTACTTCCTGTACTATTTTGATAGTCTCCTGTCTCGTGTGTGTGTGATGTTACGTTTTGCTTCTCTTGTCTCGTCACTCAGATTCTGTTCAGCTGTGATCCCCAGGTGTATCCACTCTGCCCTAATCTCCTCTTGTGTATATATTGTCTGCGTCGCCCTCTGTTCTCTGTTGCACGTCAGTCTGCTGAGTCCTGCATCTGGGTCCACACTTTGTTTGCCATACATTCACAATTCATGAGAAACTTTCATGACCCTGTTAGATTATCAGATTATACATGTTTTACAATCATCACTGTTATAGCTGTAGGAACAGCAACGTGAGGCAAGATCGAGTGTTACCATGAGTAAATGATCAAAGCACACATTCAAACTGGTTAAATGTCCTAAAAACTTAAAAAAATACATCCCCTCGATGACAGTATGACTGTGTCACAAATGCACACCTGGATGAAAATTCCCTAATTCCTGTAGTGCATTATATTGCCCACAGATCAGCACTAACGCAGACTAACACCTAAACCTGATTACATGTCTAATCTTCTAACCTATTTTCCCACCTTGTACTGTACATCGTTGTCAGTGCAGAGCAGCAGCTTATCCCTCACACATCCCGTAACTTGTCATCTAGCCTGATGCAGCTTTAATTTTACACTTTAACTCCTCCTTCTACACAGATTTACAACTACATCCCAGTTTTTAAGATCTCTGAATATGTCTTTTTTTTAAGGCAGAGGCGTCGTGTGTGTAAGAAGCTTTGGGTGATCAGTAGTGGGGTTTTTTATCTCTTGATACTTGCGAAATAAAGTGCCAGGCGTCGCTCGGCAGATGTTCCCTGACAGCTTCACATTCTGAACTCTGCCGGCTTGACAGCTGCTGACCGCAATTCCAAAAGGACATGCTCTAGTTCAGACTCCAACACTGACCCAAACATAAGCCACTGGATCAGGGATAGCAGAAAATCAGAAAGCAATAGCTTCGCTCTGTGGTGATGCCAGTGCCACACTGAGAGGTCTTGATGTCCGATGTTACCACAAGCAGAAATCTGGTTTCATCAAGTTCAGCTAAAGTAGTTCAGCTTTGTTTTTCATGTGATTTATGAAAGGAGGTGTTTGTTTTCACTCTGCTGCAAACTGTAGCATTATTTGTTTATTCATTCACTTCTCAAGTATAAGTGGTAAAGGAAATTATGAAGGCTACAGTATAAAACATATTTCGATATGGGTTTTTTGGTTTTTTGCTGCCAGACATTCTGATTCACATTTGTTCGACAGCCACTTGAATCAATGTTACATTTTTATGATATTACATTGGTTCATTTTTTTCAAAGCTGTGACTGTGATGGAGGTGATTCATATGCTTGTAATGGTTGTTTTTGTATGACGAGAGCTGCGGCCTCCTCATGAAAAAGGCCAGTTCACTCCACTGTTGGGAAAAGGGTATTTTCCTCATGTGAATTATGTAAGTGACTGATGAAACATATAGTGTTGGCTTTCAAATGATACTTGAAATTACAGTTACCGTAAAATAGATATGTGGATCATCTTTTAAGGACAACTATGCAGTAGAGCTACTTTGACATTTTAGCGAGTTTTCTTTCGAAATGTTTTGAGATTGCAAGTGGCAGCGGGGAATCAATGAAAGCATGTTGAATATTTATGCACAATACTGTGATCAAAGGGGAGACTCACAATAAGTTGGCATGGAAGAAAAACGAAATAAAGGAAGACTGGTCACAAAAGCAACTTGCTGACAACATGACATTCATTTCATTCTATTTAAATGCAAAATACGAAAAAATTATGACAGTTTCTACTATTTGATTGAGCTGACTTTCAAAGATTTTAAGGTTTTTGTCCTTTTTATATCACTGCAGTGTGATATGACGACACTAATTAAAATGCTAATTGCAGGGTTTATTGAACCTTGCAAATGAGTGTATCGTAAATGCTGACAGACTCTGAACACTTTCAGAAAAAAAAGACTATTTGTGCATGTTAAGTCCAGCAAATGTGGCGTTTTTCTCAGCAGCCAAGAGTTCACTTTCTTGTGGTATTACTTTGCTATATATGATGCATATACCCAACTCATCTTGTTTATTCATCGAGAATATGAAACTGTTTTTTTTCTTTGAACCAAGGCAGTAAATGCCAATTTCATAGAGACTGAGTGAAGTAGCTGGGGGCTCTTGCATGCTCTGATATTGCCCTGTGATAAAGTTAAATGCCCTGGCAGATTGCCTAATCAGGTATCTGACTTTAAGCCTTCCACTTTCTCTGCTATCAGTATTAATAAGAGTACAACCGATTGAATAAATAATTCAATACAAAGCCTGCAGGCTATGCAACATCTTTAAATCACAGTCATGAATAAAAACAAAGTAAGGCATAGATGAATGCAAACAACAGTAAGATATATGAAACATGCATAATCTTATACACATAGATTTATGCTGTAGTATGATATTTCAAATAAATATACTCCAAAAAGGAGCTTTTTATGCTAAAACAATTCTCACCATCACCAGCGGTGCCAGCCCCACATAATCTCTCTGGGTGGTGTAGATCCGCGTAACGCCCACATCCTTCACATTCCCTGGCAACTCCAGACGCCAGGAGATGGTCTGACTTTCAACCTGCTCTGAAACAGCTTTTGGTACAAAGTCCAGCTGTAAAACCTCCAGAAGGCCCCTGTTTAGAGATACAAAATGATATTTTAAATTAGTTTAGGCAAATTAAAGCAAGCCTAGATATGTTTTGGTGAATAGCAGTCAGCAGTATTGTGTCTATTTTTTACTACCGACTACTTTTCATGCAAAATCTACCTAACTGAAGGTGTGGCTTTAACGCTTAAGTTTAATATTTCACTTATTTAGAATATGCAAATACACATTACATATCTAGGTTGTAGGGAACATTTAGCAAATAGCAAATTATTTCCACTTAATTAACAAAGCCAGGTCATAATCTTTTATCAAGCGTGGCTATAGCTAGGTAATATCACATTGAACTTTATGTGACTGGGGTAATGTAATTGGGTTTTAATAGGTCACAAACTTGTGGTAACAATAGTATAGTAATATTCTGCTAACAATATAACAGCCTGCTAGCAATAAAATGGTCTGTCTATTTATATTATTTTATTCATTTTATATGCTGACTTGTGTTAGTAACCTCATAATAATAAGGTAATACTGGTTGATACTTAACATATTAGGATCCTGTTATCGTATCAGGTTAGTACCACATGCCCAATATAGATGATCTTGTTTGAGCTATGCCACATAAAATTAAGGCAGCCCTGAAAGCCAAAGGGGAATCCAACCCTGTACTAGCAGGGTGTACCTAACGAAGTGGCTGGTGCGTGTATATAATGTATTGATTGTACACTCACTCACATAATGCATCTTTCCAACTAAAAAATAGTCCAAGTGCAAAAGGAGCTTAGCTGTAGTGAATAGTCTATAGTGTTCCTTGGAGAATAAAATGGGGGGGGGAAATGAGAAAATTAAATGGAGAGAGCTTAATCTGAACCCTGTGAAAAACCACATGCTATGTTGGAAAGTAAAGACGATACACATGAGGTCTCATTTCCATCAGCAGATGGAAGAATAAACTGAGAGTGTGGAGAGAAGATTAAGTGAGCTGGCAGAGACTTCAGCCAAGTATTCTGGTCAAAGGATTGTCAAAGAAATGGGATGTGATGTTATTTAATGTTGGAGAGTGTGTAGGCATACCTGTCAGTAGGAAGAGATCAAAGGGAAAATGAAGCAGGGTGTGAAAGGAAGTGTGGCACTTTGAAGTGGAGCAAAACTTTGCATAAAGCAAAACAATGAGTCTCTACATGATTGAAACTTGAATTTTAAAAGGATCAACAGTGTTGAAATCTGTGGTAAGAAAAAGCAATGCAAACATATACAGGATATACAGAAACGCTCGCGCTGTATCAAGAGTACGCCAAGGACTGACCGCTATACGATAACAAAGTGCACAAGTGAACGAGGTCACGATGAGGTCATGTGACTCAGCACTCTAGGTCGCAACTGAAAAGACACAAAACAAACTTTTTTCATTTTCTTTTTGGTTGTGTGCAACTCAAAGCTTTGAAATGCTTGAAGATTAAAGTAAGTGATTATAAGGAAATCAAAGTGTTCTACAATTGATGCTTTAGGCTGGAAAAACATGAAACATATTCCAGTGAAAATCTGTTTTCTACATTTTCTCTAAAGGGCAAGATTCTCATTTGTCGCAGAAGATCGGTGACACTATGTGACAGCTCTACACAGAAGCATCTGCTGAGTTGTGGAAGTTTGTGACGAGGAAAAATGTTGTCAATGACGACCAAACCCACTCAGCAGTTTCTTTCTTTCTTTTTTTTTTAAGTGGTAAATAAGCGTAAATTAGAGTTAGATAAAAAGATTAAGCTTTTCTTAGTATAAACCAGCACCATGCCAACTTAGCTTAGTGTGAAGACTGACATTGGGGTGGGGGGGAGGTTGCCAAGCCAAAAAAAAGGGTTTAGCCCTTAACCCTCTTGGATTTTTGTACAGATTAAAGAGATACAATGTGGTAATCATTGAGCGTTAGAGACACTGGTAAGTGGATTTTGTTACTTCTGGACAGAGTTAGGCTCACTGTTTCCTTCCATTTTGTCCCATTTTCATTTGAAACTGTTATCAAAAAGGTGTTGAGCTTCTTATGCCAAACATACAATTTGACAGAAAAGTGTTTTTTCTCCATTTTTCTTTAAAGTCGTGGAAAAGCACGAGTATAAAATATCCAATTAAGACACTGTTTAGAAAAATCAAATATAAAAAGAACACTTAAAACTCAGGTGCCGATTGAGCTCACTGGGGTAAGAAGGCAAACCATATGCTGCAAGGCATATGGGTTTGATTCCACCCCAGTGCACTTCCTGCATGTTGTTACCCTGCTCTCTCTCTCTCCCCACTTTTTCTCTCTGCTTCATTTTCCTTTCCAGCAGTAGAGGCCAAAAATAAATCTTTAAAAAAAATGTCTAAAATTCAGTCCAAAAGTCTAATCTTTATGTGTTTTCGTGTAAGTAAAATAGAGCCGGGCAGATTTTAAACAGATTGAAATGATTCACAATGTGAATACCTCGAGAGAGAGAGAGAGAGAGTGTGAGAGCGAGACAGATAAACACAGGAGGGGTTTATGACCCTCTTTCCTAGAAACCATCTATGGAGAGGGGGCTTTAAAGCCATGGATGCATCATGACTTCAGAGCACAGTGATGGTAGTATGTGTGTGTTTGTGTGCATTTGCGTGTGAGTGTGTTTGCAGGCCTTGCATGTGCGTACGTGTTCCCCAGTGGAAGCTCAGCACAAGAAACACAACTTGGAATATCTCTACTCCCTAATCTCCACTTCGGAACGTGCAGGCGCTTAAGCCCGGATAACGTGGCCATGATTATGGATTATTACGGATATGTGGGTCGGACGGATGGCGGGTGGCGTGTGTTTGTGTGGGCGGGGGTTGCCGGGTAGAGGTGGCTGCTGGTGTGTCAGCAACATCAGCATCAGGCACTACTGATGTATTCAGCTGGTGTGAATCGGGAAAAAGAGGTGGAGAAAGTTCTATGAATCTAGTTTTAATTAATCTTTGTTTACTGTTAAAATAAATGAAGTAAAAGGGAAACACTTTTAATTCTTTGGTGATTTCTCATATTTCAAAGCTATTTGACTGGTAAAGCCTCGCAGAACTGAGAAAATGGGAGACTGCAATTCTTTTTGTTTTACATGAAGTTCAGAGAGGATCAAGATGAATTAAGATTATAAATGATCATAAATGTATAATTCCACAATGTTACATGTTTTACAGTAAAAAAAAAAAAAAAAAAAAAAATTATTTTTAATTTTAAAAAAAATTTTTTATTTTTTTTTTTTTTTTTAAATAATTACCTGT
>VUQG01009027.1:62690-98897 GCA_015106755.1 Etia nguti | reverse complement strand
GTTTAGTTTTACAGTAAAAAAAAAAAAAAAAAGATAAATTGATTCTGAATTTAAACAAATATCTTAATATTTTCATTCTTCTATAAGTATTACCTCTTTTTTTTCTTTACATATTAAGTATTATACACACAAGACATGCTTGTTTATGTTTGCATATGAGGGACTGTGTGTGAAATAAATTTATGTCCAGATATTAAAAAAAGAGAGGATTTAAACACCACAACCAACAATATCAAAGTATTTACAGTATATGATTGTCTGGATTTATTCTTTTCCCCACAGTTTACAGTCTTATTCTTTCAGTGTCACATGATGTGTTTACATGAAGCAGAGTAATCCTGCTACGCAGCTTCTGATCATATTCTCGGTACAATGTTTACAGGAAACACAGGAAAATCTTGCTATGCATAGTCTCATATACATGATAAGTAACAGCATTGTCACTATTGATCACAACACCTTTGCAAGGTTCCACAACATATTCAGGAAGTAATGGTTTTGTGAAACTGGATAAAGACAGTCTAATGTTCTGTAGTTGTTAAATCCCATGCCTGATATTTTGGGTGGTCAGTCCTTACAGGACATAATTTTGTTATTGTTATTATTAATAGTAGTAGCAGTTATAGTAGTAGGAGTAATATTACTAGCGGGAAGGAAATAAATTGCACCTGAAGAACATCTCATTTATTCTGAGCAGAAATTGGAGACACACAGGGAGACACTCTTACCTCCTCAGAGAAAAATGTCTATTATATGAAAATGGATACAGTCTGTGCATCACCAAGCATAATACTTCTTTTTCTTCTCTTTTTTTTTTCATTTTCATCTAAAAACATTCATTTTCAATTTGCCCTGTGAAGTGAATGCAATACTGAAACACACTGTTGATCACTTTTCCTTCAGGTAGCAGCAGGGGTTATTGAAATCTCTATAATAGACGTCTCCACAGAATAAAGAACGAGAAAAGATTCATGAGTGTGGAGAAACTGTGTTTTACGAAGGGTCTAGTGAAAACACGCATATGCACTGTACGCGCATAGACTGACCTCTTTGCAGTGACAGCAACCTTCCTGCGGCAAACAACAGACACCGTGTTTGGAGCTGCTCCTCTGCCAGGCTCTACCACCATGTCCCACAGTGCTGAGTCACTGGGCCGAGCTGCACTGAATGACAGGCCCATTTTTACTGCAGCCCTGCAGCAAAGACATGCACATATAAATAGAACACTTAGTATAAAGCGCAACTTTGTACACTTTTGTAGACTTTTTATAAAATGTCATTAAAAAAAAAAAAAACACAGGACAGGGGATGTGCTGTGTAACAATAAAGAATTAGGAATGAAGAAAGCTTCATACTGTCTGAATCTTTTATTACAGGACATGATGCAATGTGATTTTGTGCTGTAAAGGACACTGTGCAACGTCGGGTTATACGGAAATGTTCTGACGCTCAAAAGAAATATTTGAACTGTTGCATCTGTCTCTTTTTGGATGTGCAACAACAATATTTGCCATATCTTTTAGTATAATGTACACAGGTACTAAGGTTACTAAGGGTTGTGTGCACTTGCTTGACAACGTGTGGGTTTTCTCTGCGATCTTTTGTGTGCTTTGCTGCTCGTTTTATGTTAAACAAGGTGAGTCACCGACAGACTGAGTCACAGGTTGCTTGAAGTCTGAGAATTAGTGGGGTTATTTAATTCCCATTAGCCATGGGAAGATCTGAAAATCAGTTAATCGCATGTCTTACACACACAAGTGTGCTAAGTGAGAAAAATCCTGCAAATCCAGCCATCACCACAAGCTTTGTTTTCTGTCAAACCGTCCATCTGTCCATCCATCTATCTGTCCATCTATCCATCTTCTTCTTCTTCTTCTTCTTCTTATCATCTGATGTTGGGCCATGATGGTAGCAGATTCAACAGGATATTCCCTTTCTTGGCAACATTTTTAGTTCCTCTTGGGGGATACTGTGGTGTTAACAGGCAAGATGAGATACACAATCTCTCCAGCGAGTTCTGGGTCTCCCCTGGGGTCTCCTCACAATTGGACATGCTCAGAAAGCCCCCCAAAGGGAGGCACCCAAGAGGCATTGTGATCAGATGCACAAACCACCTCAGCTGGCTCCTTTTGACACAAAGGAGCAGCGGGTCCACGCTGAGCTCCCTCTGGATGGCTGAGTTCTTTACCCTGTCTCTAAGGCTGCCCCCACCTAGCTCATAAGTTCAACCACCACAAGTGTTACAGATCTGAAAACTGAAAAGTGATACTTGGGCAACAAATCCTTCAGATCCCTGTTCGAAGTGTAGTGATTGGCTAATTGTATTATAAAAAGGAAATGAGTCTGAGAAGTGAAACCAATGCAGAAATCCTCAAACCTGCATTGTTTTTAGTGACCTGCAGAGGATGACTCCCTCTTTTTCCAAAAAGAAAGCAGTTTGTTAAGAATTTGATGGAGAAATTACTCTGGTGCTCATTGGAAACATTTTTCAGACATACAGTGTAAAACCATTCATTTTGCTTCAAAGCGCTTCCAGGCTTTCTTGGAATTTTTTTTTAAGTGGTCTTGAGCAACAGTTCTCCAGGCTTTGTGGAGGTTTTCAAAGTTTTTCCTTGGACATTGGTTGCTTTTTCATTCATTTTCAGCCTAGTCAATTCCCAAGGAACTGCCATGTTGTGCAGCGTGTCCTTAAAGGAAAAGTAGATGACAAAAGAAGTAGCGACCTTAAATACTTGTCTATAGCAGATTTACAGTATCTGAGAGTCATATCCTAAAGAAGTAGGAAAAATTCCAGCAAAGAACTGACACCGGAATTCAGAGATACATCTGGCTCTTTAGTTGATCCATTTGCTGTTCGCCGAAGCCTCATCAGAACTGGTCACAGTGGAAGGGCAGCTGTTAAGAAGCCTTTCTTATGGAAGCTAAACATGAAGATGCCAAATTACACAAGAATTTAAATGAAAATCTGAAGCAACAGATCTTATGTTCAATTTGTTATCAATATGTGCAGAGGTTAGGAGAGAGGTAAAATAGTGAATTCTACAGCTATTTCTAAAACACGGTGGCGGCTCTGTAATGGTTGGAAATGCATTTTAGCCAGCTGCAGAAGAAGTATAGTATCTCACAGTACAGAGAAGTAGTGTGAGATTTTTACTCACCATGCAATACATCTGGTTGGTAGCTGCTGCATTTTTCAGTATGACAATGATCTCAAACACACTGCCAATGCAGTAAAAAGATATCAGGATAGAAAACATATAGCGGCGTACTATCAGTCATGGACTGGACTCCACAGATAGTGGACGTCAACATTATTGAAGCAGTGCGGGATAATCTTAAAAGAAAATGAAACAAAAGGCAGACAAGATCCAAAGAAGAGCTTTGAATGTCCTTCAAGAGGCCTTGAGAACTACTCCTGAAGACTACTTAAAGAAATTACAGGAAAGCTTTCCTAAGTGAGTTTAGGCTGTGTTGAAGAAAAAAGGTTGTTATCCCAAATATGGACTTTCAAGTTTGTTAGAACAAACTGTTTTTGCCTTATATGCTGTATTTCTGTGTATGTTTGGACATTTCAATAAATCCTGCACATATTCTCTTAGCAAACTATAAAGAAATAATGAGTGACTCAATGTTTTTGCAGAGTACTGTTCTGTTCGTGATTTGATTTGTAAATTGTGGCCCCATGTAGAGCAACATAAATGGTAAACCTGTGTATGGCATGGCCAGACATTTGTGAAGCAGATAGATTCTCATGTCAAGGATTCAGCAAAGTGCCAGCAATGTTCAAAGTGAAATTCAGCCCATACTAGCTCAAGAGCATATATAGAGAGCAACAGATAGACTGTGGTTGTGACGGAATGCCTGTTCTTCAAGAAAATATCGAGGTAAACACATTGAAAATACCATTAAAACCTCCTTCACCTGCCTCGTCTTTAAGGAAGCCAGATCAACATTTTCATTATGTCAACTCCAAAATACTCTTCCTGCCATCAGTTTAAGACACGCAAGGCTTAAGCATTTATTAGAAGAAGTGACATGGAGAGACAACCTGTTATTTTACAACAAACAGTCCGCCTCTGTGTCTCTTTTAACAGCCTGTTGTTATTTCGGCTACAAATCAGATTTCAAACAGTTGAAGAACAATATGACAGGCTGACTGGAGCACATTCCTGCTAGAATAAAGGTCAGCAGAAAAGTGTGTGCCATTAGGCTTAGCACACTGACACACACATCCAAATACACACACTTAAAAATACAGATTTGTAATCAAAGAGCGACCAGACAAATCAATAACCCCTGAGACTGAGGTCAGGGTTAGAGCTGTTTCAAAGGCAAAATACAGTAGGCAAGAATTAAGGGCACATTTAAACACACACTCAGGCACCCACACACATATTGTTCTGCTGAAAATTCAATGCGTGCCAGATAAAGACTTGCGCAGAGATTACTTTCTGAAGCAAAACTCTTATGCCAAAGGCACATGTTTTAATTTGTGATTTTAATGAATGTTTGAAAAACAATAAATGCCGACACTGATTCAAGCAGGCAGATCAGAATACAAATTTTAAAACAATAATAATTTTTGAGGATGTTTGTCTTTCATTTCCCTTAAATCTTAATTTGCTGCATTTTTTAAGGCATAATAATTTGTCATTGTGATCATAGTTTAGGAAAAAGTCAACAAACTGTGTTTCAGTTAGGGGAAATTACAGCCTAAGATAAATTTATTCCTTTGCTATATGCAGTAAATCATTTTCTTGCTGCTTGCCCAGCTCAGCATCACAGTGACAACAGCACCTGATGACCACCCTTCCCAGGGGTGCAAACCACTTCAACTGGCTCCTATTGAGTGTGGAGAGGCAGTAACTCAACGTCAGGATCTTCCTGGATCACTGCGCTTCTTGTTCACAGGCAGACAGACTTCCCTGCAGAGAAACCTCATTTCAGCCACTTTTATCCCCACGCTTTGTCTTTGTCACTCACTACCCAGAGTTCACAACCACAGGTGGGGGACAGAGCGGATATCGACCTTTAAACTGAGCAACTCTTCACCCCTGGTTTATCAAACTTCATCTCTTTGTTTAAAGCTGTGAAAGTTGCAAAGCTCTCGCCTCTTTTGTTTGTTTTTTTTAGGCATGCGGGTAAACTAAAATTAGTTTTTGCTGCAAAAGCGGCCTCTGTGAACAGACTGTTTTATGTCTCTGTACTGTTTTCTAAAAGCTGCCTGTGGTTAACAGGTGGAAAACCACACACACGCACAAAAAACCCCAAAACAAAACACACATAATCAGTCCTGGCAGTCCAGATCATCTCTACCCTAAAGGGTTAACCTCTTAATTCACTTTCAATCAGGGGCACAGATTATCTGGCCTAACTCTGCTGGAGTGGACTCAATCTTGGGCCAAAGAGTGAAGTAGAGAGGGGATTTCTCCCAGGAGGAATCAATCACTTTGCCAAGCTCCTCAGAGCTAGCCTTCACTTGGACTCAGCTGCTGCACTCAGTCCCCTCTTCTTGTCCAATCTTATTCTGGATGTGGCAGCAGGTCATAAATACACAGACCAAAATCACTGACCTGACTAGAGGAATGTCATTGGTTCGGTCGGTGAGTACGAATTTGGGGAATTTCAGGTGAAGGGGCTGTAAATCCTCCCAAATAGTCAAAACAAGAGCAGATGTTAGAGGGTCAGCGTCTCTCTGCCAAATCTTATTCACATAATTTCAACGATGCAAGCAGAGCTGCATTCAGGTCAGTGGGATTCTGCATTTGCGTGTGTGCGTGTGTGTGTGTGTGTGTTTGTGTGTGTGTGGAGGCATGTTTGTGTTTGTGAATGCTGCCTGATATCTGAGAAGAGCACTGGGAATGACACACAGCCACAGGGTAACAGTGTGCCCTGTGGATTAATATGCACATCTTAATATTTCTCTCCACTTGCTCGCATCCTGCAGCAGATTACTACGCTGTTGTTATGACGACAGCACAATATCACTAAATCGTGGGATTAGAAAGAAATTTGTCTTGCATTTCAAAGAAAATCATTAATCAGACCACAGGCTGGAAACACAAACCTGAGTGCAATGGCTTTACTATTGACTGATGCAAAGTGTTCAGATAAAAATAAACATTTTTACTCCACCAAGTGATGTGCATTAAAAAAAAACAAAAAAAAAACAGCAGGGGAAAAAGTCTGTAAAGCCAACTGTGAGTTTCTACGTATTGCAGGGCTATATTTATATTAAATCCACTTTTAGCCAATGGGGCCTTTTAGATTCTAGTTATTTGTCTTTCTGCTCCATTTATTAGATGCATTATTTATGAAGTCAAGTAACCAGAGAACCCTGTTGACATGTTGAGATATGAAAATCAGTGAATCATTTACCAATTACTTCCTTGTTTATGGAAGAGTGCGCCCCGTAACTCCCCCACTAACTGATAAGTTGACATAGACAAGATACAACATGTCAGTAATTTGTGAAGCCGGTGAATGTGGCTGGCAAGACAAGTCCTGCTGGCACTCGAGCATTTAACTGCAAGGCCTTGATGGCGAGGCCCATCAGTGTTCAAGTGCCTTAAGTAACAGTTTAAATGCATGGAGCTAATCCTTCATGAATACGCTTCAATATATCGTACGACCTGATGATTCCAGTTGGTTCCAGTGTCTTTTCATGCTTCGCATGTTTCATTGCGACAATGAATTTTTATGTAATTCAACCTAAACTATTTTCCCTACCATGCTCAGCAAGACTGGAGAATAATTACAGTGTTTTCCTTTCTTCGTTTCATTTCCTAAACGCCCCTTTAAGCACAACAAGAAGGGAGCTGGAAAGGCTTTGCTGTTTAATTTTCATTAAAGGGATCCAGATCATCAAAATTGTATGGGTTCGTCCACTTCCCTGCCTGTTTTTAATAAAATTTGTGACACCTAAAGAAACAGAACTAAAAACATACAATGCCTATTCAGCTCTCTCCTTGGCTGGAGGAATAATGAATATCATAAAAAGGCTGTTACACTCTGTGTTCGCATACCTTGAATATTTAATTCTAAGGCTTTTACACTGACTTCATAAAAAGAACTAAACTAAAATATCATTTTTGGTAAATTTTTTCACTTTACTTACCTTCAGCAACTCAGACATCTGTGGTCAAGACTTACAGTATGAGAACTATACTAACAGATTTGACAATCGAACCAGACTCACCGCAGTTTTTTGTAAGGACTTTTAGAGGACTTTAAGAAACTTTAGAATATGGTATTCCCACATGATCTGTGTGAATTTAATACTGTTGAATAGATCAGTAAGCAATATGTGCGAGAGCTGACGTAAAAAACTAAAAATGCTTTCAGTCTGCTAAGAAGTCATTGCTCAAGACCAAATAGCTCAACAGACAAGAATAGCATAACACAGAATATCTCTCACCTCAGTGTGAAACTTTCCAAGGTGGACGTACTAGCAAGAAAGACATAGAAAGTTGCCACATCACCAGTCTTGAGGGGCTTCGAAGAAGTCTGGATCACCACAGCGCCTCCCAGCCTCAGTCGAAGAAAGGTGGGATTCCCTGGTGGACTTTTGAGCAAACTGACACTTCCTACCCTCCTCATTGGTGTCCCTGATCCACCAGTGTCTCTGCCTCTTCCCACTCCTACTCGCTGCAGGCTGTCCTGTGGGGTGCACTGGCCAGTCTGGTCCCTCCGACTCTGGAAGTAGACTTCCACAAGGTTCCCCTGAAGTCCCTTAATCCCATCAGTGCTTTCTGCTTCCCTGCTAGAGCTTCCTGATCTACTGGCTGAGCTGAACCAGGAGGGTTCTGGCTTAAGCTGTGCTACACAAAAGCCACCAGGAGACACCAGACAAGCCCCACGAACTTCTCTGGTCTCCCAGAAGGCATAAGCTGTGACACAGTGAGCCCCATCCTTAGCCTTAGCGCCATCATTTTTCCTCCCATTATCTTCTAGAGAGCCCATTGTTTCTTGCCAAGCAGTGATATTGCTTTCTGAGGGCATGTGGAAAAGAATCTTAACAACTGGGGATGAGGAACGAACCTGGCGGCTCAAAATGACTGGCAGGATCTTGCGCCCACTGAGTAGCAAGTCTAGAGGAATAGAGGCATCTAGAGCCAGGGGGCCATATGAAGCATTGACAGATGGCTGGAGAAGCCCGGCACCAGGTCCAGTGATGAGAAAAGTCTGAGTCTGAGCTTTCAGGCTAGAGTTCCCCAATGGCTGTGGAATGTCCTGTCTCACAAACACGTGGTCCACGTTGAGGACCTGAAACTTGATGGTGGGATAAACTGGAGATGGAGTGGTGAATGTCCCAGTGTCTTCAGCCACTCTTTGAATCTCAGCACCTGTGAAATGATGAGTTTGGGGAATTAGGAATTTTGAGAAATTAGGTAGAAATTTTCCATATATATGCTTTAACTCCAAGGTTCAGTTTTAGGTTTCAAATCTACTGACAAGCACAGTTACCGCTCACAAAGCTAGTTTGCTACTGTAATGGCAAACAGCATGACAGGAGGATGAAGGGGTTGAAAAGAGATCACAGTTGGAGAAGCAAAGCAAAGGGTCGATGCCATGAGGTTCAGGTAGGTGCCAAAAGGACAGAGTCAGGATCACGATGATGACAGTTGGCTGTCTTGGAGAACAAGACTCAAGGCAATTAAATGACTTCATTTAGCAAACATGGTTTATTTCAGAATGTAGTTCCTGTGTTAAAAAGAGAAAGAACACACAGCCTTTTAGTTTTCTTTCACTGAATTTTCATTCTCTCTTCCTTTTCCTGAATACACCATTCACGTTTCCCAAAGCAAAACGCTGTGCGGCTTGAAAAAGGAAAGCCAAACAGGGTAATTCTTATTGCATATCATACAACCAGATGGTAACAATTCCGGTCGGCATACAAGTTGCTGATTAAATTTTCAGCCAAATTAACTATGGCATGTGGGTTTATTACAGAGAATTATACACATCACTATAACATTCAAGCTCTAAAACACTAGGAAATTAGGTCTGCGTCATCCCTGTCCTGCAACGGATATTCTATTCTCTGCTATTCACGTACTACATCTATCCGAGCCAATAAAGGAAATGTGGCATCTGAGTGCTAAAAAGCCTGTCTGGTAACTTCTGTGGTATGACTGTTTGTCCAGATAGAACGCTGTATATGACAGATCACTCTTCCCGCTGCCAGAGACACTTGGTAATTTGCCCTCCTCCATGCTGAAGTGCTCAAAGATTAATATGAATTTTTGAATATGACTTTCCCTTACCTTACAAAAAAACTTTTAGAAAAGAAAATACTCCTCTCCTTCAGACACATTAGAAGTGGTATATTATTGTTTTCTTATTCCAAACCATATTTCATGAATAAATTTATATTTAAATTAGATTACTTGCTGAATGGAAAAGAAAATCAGATGTCAGGGTGGATATTAAACAAAGACACACAGGAAAGTGTCTTATAGATCCCCGAGATCAGACTAATGATGTAAGGAATTTCACATGCAGGCCAATATAAAAGTTTTAGTTAAACATTATTAGTTTGTGTCTGCAGGTTTAAGATAAAACAAAAGCACATCAATGCTCATTTGTTATTTCCAGCTATAATTCTCTCTGTCTGAGACTAATAATTGTTTAATTTAGCTGACAGTGCACTGTACTCTTATAATTCACTGGTAGGGTGTACAATCAATGTTGTTAATCATGTTTGTCTGTGAACAGACATTTGAAGATCCATGAATTGATTTCTTTTTGCATTAGGTGCACACATTTCAGCTAATTAGATTTTGATGATGATTCACTTCTGAGGTTGCTGAATTAGTACTCAAACTGTTACAACCCGACTGTAGTGCAAAGATTTTATACAATGCAATTAAAAAAAAATCTAACAAAAAAAGAATCATAAATGTTGGCTTTGGCGGCAGCTGCGTTTGCTCTCCAGTTTAAGAGCCATCTACTTTATTTTTCCATCATTATTCTGCTCAAACCAGCACAGAAGAAAAGCCTGAATCTTATCCTTCTTTTTAAATCTAAAAATAGGATATTTGTTCATTCTGAAGGGACTTATGCAATAGACTTGCCCATACTGTCGCAAGATTATAAATGCAGCTTGTTTAAATATCTCCTGTGAAACTTAATGCAATTAATGGAAGCATAAAACATAAAGACAGAAATAATCCACAGTATTTCTTAGCTGTAGCCTCAGAATTATCCCACTGCTAATAAACACTGCTGCTTAACAGAATAATGTATTGATCAGAAAGTAATCTGTTTAGACCTGGCCGGATCCCTTTAAGTATATAAACCAGAGAAATTACAGAAAAAAAATTAATCATATGGCAATTTTGAACAACAGTTATAAATGGCAGTTCTAACTCGAAGAGGTTCACAGACACATTAGACAGCAGACTGTGACTGGACTAAAAGATAAGGCTGTCATGCATATTCATGGTGATCAAGCAGGGAAGATATCAAAGGCTGAACCCTATAACTTAGACACGCAGTCAGAACACAGCCGAGTCCCGCAGTTGCAGACATGCAACAGTCACACATGCATGTACGATGAAAAAAATGTACCCACAGATAGCATGGGCAGATATAAACCCAAGCAATCTCAGACAGTAGTCTTTCGCATACTATCGGTATCACAGAGGGACAGACTGTTTTCTGTGGCTCCCAATGCAGGTTATCTTTAAACAACCAGAGAAACAGCTGTGCAACCTCAGCTTCAGGCCTCTTTAATCCCACAGATGAGGCTTCCTGATGCACACTAGAGAGCATGCTGTCACTTTCATTTAGACTGAGGGATAACAGAATGGGCTTAGGCCATGGATGGTAACCACAAAACTACAAAAATATGAAACACAACCTTATATCTGTATGAGACAGTCAAATACAAAAAAATAGTCATGAGCAAATATGACAACTTCATAGCAATTTTTCGCCCTGCTTAAATTTTGTGCTGAGAAAAGCCAAAAGGAGACAAAGGTATATTGGATGTGCGTAATAAACTACGGCAGAGTCATTTAAAGGGGGTCTAGTATGCCCAGTTTGTTTGTGCTTGCACCATCAAAGTATATACAAGACTATAAAATATCTACACATTTTATCTTCATTATTCGTCTCTTGTAAACACAGCTGAAGCCTCTGAGCTAATTTCAGCCTCAGTTGTTTTCATATTTAAAGCTTTCCATTTACGCGTTATTTGCGTCTTATCCAGCAGACCATAAACACTTCAAACCAATGCATTAATAAAAGCTGAAACTGATCATCGTCCATCAAAAGCAATCATAAATCTCACCTTCAACAGCTGTTAGAACTGCCACCGCGACAACCGGAAACAGAAAACGAAGGGGAAACATCATTTTAGTGAAGTTGCAGGTTTTGGTCTCCAGTACGCACGGAGGTAAGTTTTGGTGACTGCACGCACACGGTAGGGGGGGGGGAAGCGCTGGAAACAAAGCATTACATTGCTTCCTCTGAATGTAGAGGCTCAACTAGGAAAATAAATAAATAAATAAATACTGGTTTACTTTCTTATCCACATAAATCTTCGATTTGTTGCACCTGGAATAGTTTTAAATGTACTTCCCTGTCCTCTAAGTGATGACAGTTTTTTCTTCCCTCCGACATCAGTGCTCTGGCTGGCACTGTGGGACAGCATCAGACACGGCTCTTACCATGATAGAAATCAGTAAACATGTGCCGCGGGGCAGATTAACTAGACCCACGTGGGTATAATCGGAAGGGCCGCAGGCAAATTAAATGCACACAAGGTCGGGGATCAGTGATTTCTACATGCGCATTTTAGTTTTGATTTAATAAATTAAGGATGAATAGAGACCTTCTTGACTTGAGCATATAATAATCATATATTTCTACAACTCACTTGTGGATGGGGGGGGCGGAGTAACTGAGTAAATGAATTCTTCTTACTTAGTCGTACACGTGCACGGTACTTTCAGACGGTCTTTAAGGATAGCATTGCTTGACTTTTGGTCTTGAGTGGAGAAAAGAAAAGTGTAGAGAGTTTTTTGCCAGCTGTCAGCTGTATGTTCTCACTCATAGACAGCGTTACACATTACTTGGAGCGTAGGAAGGAGCAGATGGATACAGTCACAAACGCTTCGTGATGTCACAGCACACGTTCACTTGGTACAAAGCATCAGCAGTCACTCAAATTAACTCTAGTTTTTTAGGCCCATAAGTCCCTGTTAAACAAACATATCTTTTATTTTTTACAATTTGAGAGTTCTATGTGGAGCTACATGCTAAAATAGTTTTACAGGGTTTTTTTTGGGGGGGGGGGTTACATATTAGAGATTAGTGAGTTTAGACTCAAAGTAAAGCTTAGATGTATTTTTCTGTGCTACTGCAGGCCCCAGGCCATATATTAAATTTCTCAACACTCAAAATCACAGAGGTAATTTTGTAACTCTCTCTTTGTCTGTCTTTTCTTTTTTTAGTATATCACTTCATCTGCTTTGACCTAAAATTTTATAATGAGATAGACTAAACAGTTCAAAGGCTAAACTGAAATAGCATGGTGTCTTCTTGCCATAGTGTGTGTCCTGTAGCCAAAGCAAGGCCAGGGGGAAGATTGCATTTAGAAACTATGGAATCCACCTGCTGTGCTTTTGCCCAGAGACATCACACTAAGTGCTAGCATCAGTTTTGTGGTAAAGAATACCAGGGTTTAATGAGCTTGGTCAGACCTTTCTTCACTAGTTCACTTTCCAACATGGTCTTAAATACCCGTTCTCTAAAGCAATTACTGGCGCAGTATGTCAGATAAACTCACTGCACTCAATACCCTAGTGCATATTTTATTACGATGTGACACCTGTGCCAGGGTGACAGCATAAAGCATGCAGGTGTCACTGGTGAATAAATAGTTTCCCACTTTACAGCAGCGGCTGATCAACTACATGTTATTAAATATGTGCCACAGAGAGACACTTAAGGATCTGAAAAAGTCTCTATTGTATAAATAGTTGAATCTGATTTTACTGTAAGTACTACAGTAGTATAAGCAGAGCCCTGCTGTTTCCTGCAATGCATTTTAAAGTCAGCGAGTTTCTATTTGAGCAGTTTTGTTTTGTTGTTTTTGGCTGGATGGGATTGCCAACACTGACACTGCAGATTATTAAGTCAGGTAACATCTCCAGATCTCAGTTGTTTTTCCAGACATGCAACCTGCTGCTAGTGCCATTAGAGATGACAGAGATGTGGCTGGAGTCACCATCTGTGACTGCAGTACTGGATATAGAGCTGCTTCTACCAGGTGGCGCAAAGGTTTTTAGAGGTCATTTGATGTGAAGCAGCAGTCAGGACACTAATCCATTTAATAATTTATTACATTTCTTTTTAAATGGAAGGCTGCGCCTCACTGAGCTGTTGAAACAGATAAATAGCAGAAGAAATTACATCCAGTGTTTTTATCTACACTTGTTGGCAATGTCTGGCAAATTATTACATGAATCTTGTCTTTGTAGTAATTGGTAAGTGTTTGCATTGTGAGTGTTGTAAACATACGTGCTAAAAAATGAGCTGTTACGCATATTAAGATCTGTTGCAAATCATAAATGACACTGGTTTTAAAACATGCCCAGCTTTTGTCTGATGTTTCAAATATGCAAAATAATTCCTTTTGCATTGATAATTAATTATACGTAAAGAAGTAATAAGATTTGTTTTTTGCATTCCATCTGTTGTTAGCTTCAGTGCCTGCCTTTCCAGATCTGTCACACTAACTCATCTATAACTCATCTCTTCATATATGTGACACTTCAAAAGTTTACTAATCTTAAATCTCTCATTTTTATGAGAAAGATGCTGGCAATAAAAGCAGAAGCCTACACTAAGTTTTCTTCCTCCTCAAGTGTTGACAAAGGTCCTGGGGTCCTCTCTCTAGCAAAAAGTTTTAACACAGCCAGAGTCGACCAAAGAGCTAAATGTAGACATTATAGACGGGCAAGCTCAAAGAAATACAAAGAACAAGGAAGAGCACTTTAAAAGCTAAAATGTTAAGACCACTAAGAACAGCCTAAGGCCACTGAAAACATTTATGTCTTAAGATTTCTCTTAAAAGTGTCAGTGAAGGCAGTAGTGCCGCAGATAACTGAAACAATCTTTCAAAAGTGGATACAAGTGCCAGAATTTGCATGTTTGTCCCTCTGGCGCCATTAAATTGAAAACTCCCATTAGTCACTTGAAATCTGGCCATCGTGCACCATGGGGTCCGTGCTGTTTTACTACAAAATTTTAACCAACTGGATGCATTTAGAAGGTTTTACTCTTGATTTATATGCTTTTCACTATAAGTAAGTAAGCGTCTTCAGAGCTTCTTTGTTTCACGTAAAACAAAATAACTGCAATGACACATTTGTTATTTGTTTTTCCACTGGTCCAGTGATAGGTTTAGCTGCATGATGCTATGCAGGTCAAAGTATTGACCTTTTACCCCTTTTTTATCTCTTTTACCACTATGATATATACAACCATGACATTTAACATTTACTGGGTGCCAATTTTTTCCAGTGAGATTCAATAAATCTTATGTATTCAGTGCAAGGAGACTCCTTTATCCTTGACTCAGCTCTGAGGCGGCCAACAATGTCTTTGGACAGATTCAAACCCACAACCATCTTGTTTTGAGACAACTAATGACCACTGTGCCGGCCAGCTATCTCCCATTACTTCACTCTCAAGTTTGTGAGGTTAGTTAGTGTTCTGCCCTCTCCCAGTTTAGTCCATGGTAAATGGACTGCAGTTTATCTAACACCTTTTTACTCTCACCTACCATTCAGTATTTTTGTTAACATTCACGCACACATGCAGAGATGATACTTGGTGTTGAGTACTTTGCCGAGGACATTTCAACATAAGTTTCCAAGAGCTGGGCATCGCACAACAGACCTTCTAAATAACAGACAACATACATCATAAAGAATAATATTTTTTATGACCATGATTGAGAACTGAGTTACCAGTGAGGACTATAAAGGCCCATAGACCCCACTCCCCTGTTTGCAAACTGTTAAAAAGTAATTTCAGACTTTTAAAGTCAACTTCAACATGGTTGAATATGCATGATATGACACTAAGACAAGAAACAAAAGCGACTGGACTTCTTTAAGTTTCTTGCAAGACGTTTTACCTCTCATCTGAGAACCTTCTTCAGTTCTAAGACCAAATGGTGGAGAGTTCCAGGTATTTAAGCCCTAAGGGTTTTTAGTTTTCAAATTGATAATGAGCTTAATCAAAAAACTTCATTATCAAAAATCATCCACCCGTGAAGGATTTCCCTGCAATGTTAAGTTATCTGCTGCACTACAGATCATATTGATGTTGAGTCAAATGCTGGTCCAGAGCTCTGGAGCTTTGGATTTTGCCAATACAAAAATCATGATCCTCATTACTCACTAACCTGGAACAGTTAAAAGCAGTTGATAAGAGCAGACTACCGGTGTAATGCTTTTTTCCTTTTCTGGTACTAGTTAGAAGACTTGCAACTGCACTCTGCACCAGCTGCAGATGAGACACTGCATTTCACTATGCCTGGATATTGCACTAATCCAGTTATGAGGAGATTAGCATGGTGGTGCTCATGGCATTGAAAGAGAGAGAGAATGGATTTTACTTTGGTGTAATTTCTTAGCTTAAAAAAAAGCAGTTCAAGCACCCTGTTGATATAGTTGCCAAATTTTAACATGAAATAACCCTAATCTCCAGTTATATTCATCACACCATCAAAGGGAGAAAAAGTTTTTTAATTGTCCTTAAGATGAGAATAATAGAAGTGGAGTCATGATTATTAAATGGCATTATTCATGTGTCCTCAGCATACAAATAGAAACATAAGCAGATATTATGTTTGTGGAAAATCGATCCAACAAGAGTGCAATATTGAAATTGGACTTTAAAGGAAACCTTTAGGTACACTACAATTGTATGAAGAAAAACCCTGATCTTTCCAGAACAGACTCTGCCTGTTAACTATGAGGAAAACTGCACAAGGACATTACCTCAAATGGCAAACAGCCACACACTCTCATATGCACACATCCAGATAAACTGGCAAGCACGTCTTTGGACTGTGGGAGGAAACCAGAGTACATGGACAGAAGCTGGAGCATGAATATGGAGAACATGAAAACTCCACACAGAAAGATACTGGCTGACCAGAAGGTCTGTTTCCAAAACATAAAATATAGAAAAACAACAAATAGGTGTTGCATACAACCTTTTTGAACTGTTACAGGTACCATGCTTGTCACTAGTCTTAGTGTTCATTGAGGTTATCTTATGAACGGATGATATGTTAATTATTACATGATCACCAGGTCAATGAAAAGTTCAATGTTCCATCTCATGAGTTCCTTAATACTGCTTCTTATTCATCTTGAGCCAAGAAGTAATAAAGTTGGGTTTCATCAATGTATAAAGCAGGGCTCAAATCAACTCAGTTCATTTTTAACCTGTTGGGGTTAAACATATGCCATATGTTTAACTGCCATATGGCAGAATTCACATGAACAAAATGAATGAATGGAAAAAGCAGTCCAGAAACAACCAAGTCAATTGCAGCCATACGCAATCCCTCTGAGTGGAAATCATTGTAAACTGCTTCTGTATTCTCCACTCAAATCTCTGGGGAGTACTCAAGTGTAGTCTCTGAACATAAAGCTATCGTTACACCTGTGTAATAACACTTACAGTAGTCTTATAGCTGGCTAGAGAAAAGCCAGTCTCTTCAACAGTCATTGCACTGGAGCTCCCAGAGCTCTTCAGCCTAGTCATGCACTGTGGATGTCTCCCATTTCAAGCAGTCTTAGCCAAAGATAAATCACCAAGGCAAGGCCTGTGTCCTGGCCTCTTCCCTTCACTGACGTCAGCCAACAGCCATCCTCTTATGACAAATGAATGCTCTTTTTGGAGTGTGGCTGCCATGAACATCAGTTTTCAACCCCTGTGGGATGCCTCCAGTGAGTTACTGGCCAGGTGATATATCCTCCCACCAGCAACCTTCCCACAGAGTGCTGTGTTGGACAGGTTAGAAGCTTACCTCCAACCACCTGCTGTGAACCCCATTAATGTTGGAGGGGATGGATGGGTGCACAGTTGAACTATTTATTCAGTGTGATCAAGCTTTTTTGTTGAAAGTTTCTCACCTAAGGTGAAAAGAGACTGCATACGGCTCCAAAAGATAACATACCATCGGGCTATATTTTGCATTTTCTGGCACATAAAATCCATTAATACTTGCGCGGGTAGTGTACGTCTATGGCATTTTAAGCCAGAAAAGAAATTATTCCTTTTTTTTTCTTCCTTGCAAGGCTGGGTTACTGCAGGCAAAGTGAGCAGACGCCTCTAGGGACTAAGAGCTGCAGGTTTACAGTGTAGCAATTAGTTTCTGATCATTTGATTAATGTGAATTTGTTTGGTAATTACTTATGCTTCATTAATGGGGCCTTGAGGCAGTTTAAACATTTGTACCTAAACTTGAATTATTCTGTTCTTTAGTTTGTCAAAAACAAAAAGAAACTGCTGTGAAAAAAGAACAGGTGAAATTTTGCAAAACGTGCCTGTGTGACAATTCCTGTTTTGTGTTATTTTCTTAGTTGTAGTATCTGAAAATTCAAGCATGAAGTTAAAATTGCATCAAATACATGTGGAACTGGTTTTCAGCTCAGGACATTTACATATGCTTTTTTAACCTGAGAACAGGAAGTCTGCTTGCACAAGAAATGGGAGAGGAGAGAGATACGTACCCTATTGCTCTTGTGTTGTTGGGTAGTTTTGTTTTATTGTTTTCTGGGCTCTCTGAGTTGGTAAATCATCCCCGTATGTGTCCACAAAAGGACATGTGACATATATAATAAAATGTTCTTTTTACAGCATAGCTTTAAATATATTCAAGCCAAGAGACTTCAAAAGAAATCCCTGACTCTCCGCATGACAAAAGTTCTGTCAGTACATCAAAGTCACATTAAAATATTTCACCTGGAAGATCCGTGCTGTGATTTGGGGGCAGGAGGGTCAAATGGACGTGGAGTGTTTAACTGGCAGTCAGAGGTTTTGTAAAATATTCAGAAAGGCCAGCAGAAGATGAATGTCTCCTTATGCCCCCCTGTGGTGGCGAGCCAGGCAGGACGAAAGCGAGTGATAGAGAGGTTACAACTGGCAAGAATTTTAAACATCCATTGGCCCAGGGGACTCCGGAGACATACAGCTCAATATAGATCAGTTGGATAGCGAGGGAAAAATAAGAGCAAGAGCAAGCTGAGGAGAAAAAGAGGAGGTGGTGGATGGAGGGGAGGGGAGGGGAGGGGAAGTAAAGGAAGGGGGCCGTGTGAGAGAGGTAGGGAAGGGGAAGAACAGGAAAAAGCAAATATATTAGAAGCAAGAAAACAAGGATTCATTGATATACAAATTCAATCTCCTCTCTTTCTTGCCTCCCCGAGAACAGAATGAGCATTTCAGCAAAACTCTTGTGAAAGACTGCAGTATTTTCCAACCGTGCTGCTCAGTCTTTAAAGTTTTTTTTTTTTTTTCCTTGTTTGAGTCAATATTCAGTTTAAGCAAATGATAAAATATCTATGCATGTGTAAGACGTTACTAGAGGCAAGGAGGGAAAGGGCTGAAGGACTTTTCCTCAAGTTCAGCCATTTGAAATTTTTGTGGTATAAAGTTTCTCTGTGACACCCAATTAAAGGTATTCCTGAGATCTACTGGGTTGTTAGTGCATGTATGATATAACTCATTACTTAACTACACTCTACATATACTATCAGCATCCAACTAAAAATCACTGCTGCCCCCCTGAGGATTGTTGTGTAACAGCACGACGGCAGCTGAACAAACACCTAATGAGAGCAGAATGGAGGAAATAAAAGGTAAATATTAGTCTGCTGTTTATGCATTTTCGATTTAAAATGTACCTAAAACACTATTCTTTTCACGCTCAACTTCTTTTCCCCCTGACTCCTATAATTTAGGGGAGCACAGTGATATTGATATATTTGCATGTGTGTCTGAGAAAGGGGAGAGCAGGGGTGTCGCTTTGTAACTGGGATGAGAGAAAAGAACATCATCGTCATGTTTGAGCAAACAGTTTCTCTATAGCTATGATAATACAGGCATAATAATTGGTTTCCATTCCCTAAATGTTAACTTTAGTTAGCCATTTCTCCGAAGTATTGTTCCTTGTTGAAGACTTTCTTTACTTATCTTTACTGAATCTGAAACTTTGACAACACTGCAATTCAAATTCAAAGAGTTTGACTCATTTGCCGAAGCTCACAGAGACTCACCTTTTTTTTCACTTCCATTCCATTAAAGTGAAAATTAAAGCAGAGTCAGTAATTACCCAGGCCATCTGTTGTAGCCTCTTCACTTCTGAATAGTACTTAATAGTACTTCAGTTATTTTCTGCAGACTCTATATTGCAGTTTATGTCTGCATTAGTGTTTTTTAAGTAAAGCGTTTAATGTTAACAGTCAGTTCTATGATTATAAGTGATCAATTGTGACTCCATTAAAAAAAAAAAAAAAAAACATTGTCACCTACACTTGTGATTTATTGCACCATCTAGTGGTGAATGGTAATTCTGACCGTGTATTTATAATTGGAAATGTGGCAACAAAGATCCTCTATTCCAACCAAAACCCTGATGTTTCCCTGTATGTAACCACATTGTTTTTGTGCCTAATGGTGAGACTCAAATTATTTTTATGGTCATTCAGAGCAAAGAATTTTCTTGGAACTGCCAACAAGGTCTATGTGACTTTATATTGTCATGTCCGTTCAGCTTTTGGTCACTTATGTAAACTAAAATTTGTTTTTTTGTATATTCTGCAAAAACTATGCAAGCATGTATGCATGAGCTAATATTCTGTCGTGTTTGCTATTGAACTCTTTGTCACTGTCATCCTGTTTTTGTTATCCATTAATAAGGATGAAGCATCAAAGAGAATTTTCCAAAGCTGATTTGGGGATTTTCTATCAAAACAACAACCTGTTGCTGCTGATTACTCCCTGGGTCAGTATTAAATCTAACCAGCAGTTCGTGCTCTTTTAAGCAACCTACTTACCAACACATGGTGTACACTTTGGCTGAAACTTCTCCAAAGCTTGATCTTTTTTTTTTTTTTTTTTAATCATTTTGGTTTTTTGGGCAGAGCTAAGCAATCTTAAAGAGAGTGATAAAGCATTATATTTGCTTTAAAGGCACACCTCAGGATTGTTGTGGAGTAGTCGGTGAGCGGCTTTGCCCACAAGATTAATTATGGATTATACTGGTTTACATTTGTAGACTTGGTGATGATGTGTGATGAAGCTGAATCTGCATGTGGAGGTTTACCTTCATGATAAATCTCCAGATATATATCAATATAATTAGAAATGTTAGACTTCCTCCCTTTAGCAGCACACTTAGGTACATTACTGTGTATTGTGATGTACTTACTGTGGTCATTACTACAGAGTGGCCTAAGAATTACTATTGTTTGCTATATTAAAAAGGAATTACTGCAAATCGAACCTGCCATGTTAAGAAACACACATGACACGAGTTTTTAAAAAATATCAAATTTAATTTGGTTATAAAAGTTGATTTTTCACATGCACACCCACACATAATTAATCACCATAAATACTGTCCAGTGATTTCTTTTTCTTATTTTTCTGTGATTTGTTGTTTTTGTTTTTTTTATCTTGATTCACAAAGCAAGCACATACGGTGGGCTTATACATGTGATTTCAAAGGACACTATGGAGAATGCTTGCAGTTTTTTTTACAATGAGAGGAAATCTCAGTGCACTGAAAAAAAGGCTGTCGTAAAATCAAGTAGAAACATTTACAAATTATCTACAAATGAATCGAAGTACAAAAGAGCTACAGCGTTTCGAGACACTACGCCCATTCACAAGTGAATGATTTGGTATTGGAACACCATATAATTTCAACTTTGTGAAAGACTGAAAGTGAAACTATACATAAACAGCTTTGGAAAATAATGAAATGTAAACCGATTGCCAGCCTAAATTCCACTTTGGCTAACCTCTCATGTCTTTGCATGCCATCAGCAATATTCACGAATGAAGGAACCCTGTGCCACAAAACAAACCCACATCTGGCTCATCTGTTAAATGTAACTTCAAATAAGGAACAACTGAAGATGAATAGGACATAATAAAGGTTTATAACTAAATATAATAATAAAAACTTTCTCTCTTTTTTTTAAAACTATGCCAGGTAGTAATTATGTTTGTGAGCTCCAGTAATCCTCTCCACAGCACACAAAATGCTTATAGATGAAGTGGGTTCTTTCTTTCAATAATTAATGTTGTCAAATTAACACACGTCTGTCACCTTGATAAATAAAACAGTGGGTTGCCATTTGAAGTTAGTCCATTTCTACACTGGCCAGTTTTTAGCATAAGAAATATACAGAAACGTTTAAATGACAAAACCCAGAAAAAAATGGTCTCGCCCATAAAAAGTCAAATAAATTTGTGTTTGCAAACACAGAGAAAAAACAAGATGTGTTTTCTTCCTTTTTTTCCTTCATTGCAACAGTTTCATTTTGAATTTGATCAGCTTGCTAAGCTACATTTTCCCCATCAAAGAGGATATCCAAACCACCAAAGGATATAATTTAAACCCAGGAAGCCACTTTCAAACTACTAAAAAGAGGAGAAAAAAAATGAAATGTCTGGCATTCAGTTTCACCAATCACACACAGAACTCAGCTTCTGATTCTATTATATTTTTCTCCCTCTGTGAAGCCTGGTCTGTTGTTTGTGTAGCATTAACACTAAGAATTCATTGAATAGGAAACTGACTAATTAGACAGTTGGCTCAACAATCTGCAGGATATTAAGCTTCTGCTGATCTGATCATACTTTAATGGTGGCAATCTTTCAGTGGCATTGTGCAACTAAATTTGCTTTTGAAGACTTGATTAAACATATAAAACATTCAGAGAGTCAACAAACAAATGAAAAAACAATAAAATATTGACTGTATTAAGTGGAATCACTTCATACTTGCTTTTTATATAATTCAATATTATGGGAATAAAGTAAAAATCTATTATGTACCATATCCTCTTATATAATAGCTGTATATTAGCTAACATATTGATTCAGCACAATATAGTTCTTTATATAATGAAAGTACAGGTCATGATACAAAATGTGAACTTAAGTTCATATTTCTCTCCACAGACAGCAGTTAGATGTAACAAAACCAGAGAACAACACATCTTAACATTTTGATTTCCAGTTTTTATGAGGCTTCATGAGCATGTCCCTCACTGGTTTCAAAAGAAAGTGCATCACCCAAACCTTAATCATATTCAGAAATGTTGGCGTCTACAGTTGCCTGAAAAAAAAAAACATCTGTAAACTTGAGTAAGTCATTTGTGTTTGAACACAAGTTAATCATCTACAGAGATGGGTTGCTACATAAGAGGGCAAATCTATTGGCCCCCCTATGTAATGTAAAATTTCTGTCAAAATGTTCCCAAGTTGTTTTTAACAGAGCAAGAGATTTTCAACATACTGTTTCTAAACATACTAGTTTTCTTGAGAAAGCATAAATTATTTTCTATTTGCACACAATAACAGAATTATTTCAGAAAACAGAAATGACCAGGGTCGATATTATTTGCACACTTAAAATAACGTATCTTCTTCTTATCAACTTATTGGAAGGGTTGTGTTCCAATTTACACGTTGTATGAAAACTTCAGCAAAAGTTTGAGCTGTCACTTGAAAAAGCATCACGCTAAAACCAAAAAAATCTGTTTAGACTCAAGAAAAAGAATCGTTGATGCTCACGAAGCAGGAGATGGATACACAAAGTTATCACAGCGTTTCCAAGTGTCAAGAACTGGGCCGAGAAACATCATCGAGAAATTTAAAGACAGACAAAACAAAGACACACAGCAGAGATACTGAAGGAAGGGAAAGATTTCAAAAACTCTGGAAAGAAAAACAGCGAGAGCTGGGTCTAAAGACCACAGTGAATGACTTAGCCAATTCAAAGAAGCCAGTCACTAGAACCCTGCACAGGGATGAACTGCGAGGTTGCAGACCAAGAAAAACTCCACTTCAGTGCAAAAGACATCTTCAAACAAGACTGAACTATGCATAGGACAAGGTGTACAACTCAAAGAACACTGTTCCCACAGTGAAACACAGTGGTGGGAGTACTATGCTGTGGGGATGCTTCAATGTGTCTGGAGTTGGGAATCTCATCATCGAGAAAGAAGGATTTGTTAAGATTTTGAACAAAAACCTCAAGCATTCAGCAGCAACACTGGGTCTGAGTCGTTCCCTTGTCTTCCAACAGGACAATAACCCAAAACATACATCACTCCTGGTGAAGAACCACCTCCAGAAGACCAAAGTGAAAGTTATTGACTGGCCTGTCAAAGCTGTGACTTGAATCCCACTGAAAATCTATCAGGAGATCTGGAGGAACTGGAGAGATTTGCAAAAAGGCTGGTGTTACTCAGGAGACGTTTGCGAGGCTTGTTGAAAACTACAACTAAAACTGCAAAAAAGAAACACACCTGACTATTGGCACCAAAGGGGCTAATCATTTTGACCCTGTTAGTTTTTGTGAAATACTTTGCACAAAGAAAGAAATATAAAATAATGCAAGCATACAAAATAAAACCTGGATGTTTGGAAAAGCTGTGTTAAAAATTTCTTGCCATGTTTAACAGCACTTTTTTTTTTTAAAGTGGCATCTTTCATAGGAGGCTAATAGTTCTGTCCTCATGTGTATAAGGTTGCAAATGTACATTTTGAAAAGTTTAACTACACTCGTCTAATAATAACTAGCTTTGCTTTTACTATCAATGATTGTGTTAGCAAGTTAATAATAACATCATTCACATCTGGATTACAAATGTGACATTTTGTGGCGATCCACTGTCTTTGAACACCAGTGAACATCGACGTAAGCTAAACAATGCACAGCCAATGGAGGTAGCAGCACACCACTAGATCACAGGACCAACAATTACATGGCCTCTCCTTCAGAAACAAAAAAGATAAAGCAAGTGAACAGCAAACATGAAAGGTGCAAAATATGAATGCATCACATACACACATGTAGTATACACGCGCACACACACACACACACACACACAGGCACACAAAATATATCGTTTACCAGTCGTCCGACAAAACACCCACCTTTGTGCAATATAGGAAGATAGACACAAAATTTCGTCTTGAACTAGGCGTTTCATGACAGTTTGACAGCGATGACAACAAACATTACCGCTCTCTGTTTAATTCTCAAAAATGACAAAGCACAAGCGGCCCGTCATGAAAGAAAAACCTGGAGTTAAGTCAACTTTGCAATCAAACGAGGAATGTCGTGCTCATATTGTTTTCATAAAGGCCACTGAGACAGCTAAACTTGACTGGTGTTTCTGACGTTAATGCCCTGTTGCCAATCTGTTCTTCTCTTTTAAATTCCTTTCATCTCAGAAAAAAAAAAATCCTCTCTGCTGATTCACAGGTACAAGTGGAAATCTTATTCCCACATATGCTACCATCTCTCTATGATATTGCACTGAATAAAGGATTTTTTTATATTTTTTTAGCAGCCAGCATTACTTCACAGAATGCCTCAATAACAGTGTAGTCTTTTTGAGATTTTCTTGGAGGAGCATGGTGTCTGTTCCCTTGTAGTGGCATCAATACTCCCTTTTTATTTTTATTTTATTTATTTTTTTGCTGAGAAAAGACTTTTGGAAAGTTTTATAACCAGATGCTTCGATACCCTGCTTAAAACAAATGTAAGAATTACTTTTGCCTAATGATAACAAAAACAGAAGAAATACATGTCATGAAAATCCTAGTTTGTTTTTTTAATCACCCCCTTGATTTAAAATACATCATAGTTACACGATTTTGTGTCTGCAAGTGACCTTGCTCTTGATTTTGGCACTGCACTGTACATAATTGATTTGTGGCCATCTGTCACCTTTTTTTTAAAATTTTTTTTAAATATACCGGTATATCACTGTAGTGAAATAGGCTCAAGCGGACAGGAGACACAGCTCACATCCTCTCTGTCATGTGTTGTTAGATCAGAGTTGATTGTATGAATGCAATACACAGAGCCCAGCATGAGCACTTACTGTACATTAATTTTGTTTCTGTTTTCTTTTATTTCACAGGGGAGAGTTTCTTCAGGAGTTTCTTCCCCTTGGAAAGCAGTCCTTTCTTCTTCTTGTTTGCCAGATCTTGAGAGTCCCGGGGGTCCATTGGGACGTGGGGACCCCTTGTAGGGCTGAGGGGCCTCATGGTTCCAGGGAGGAGGGGGCGAACAATCGGGGACGGCGCCCGGACAGGTGTGGTGTCATTGTTGACGGCTTCGGTGGTTTCTGTGGTAACCTGCGAAGAGAAGTGGTGGGGAGGTATGGAGGTATGGGGCAGCATATTACAAATGAACCAACTCTTTCATACTGAAACACTAAGTCTTTCCCTCTGTGTTTCCTCGGCTAAACGCTGTTTAAAAAACACTTAATCTGCTTTAAGTTCGATCAGATTCCTCGGGTAAGACATAGAATGAAAATGAGCTCTCTGTTTTTTTAGTATAATGAGCCTATTTCAGATAAACAATTGTTTTGTTTTTTAATAGATTTACAAAAATGTCCCTCACTTTATTGATCATTTTCTGCTCTTTTCCTTTTTTCTTTTCTTTTGACTTTCTTTATACGTTCAGAGCCAGATTTTCTTATACATTTTTAAAGTGGTCTCAATTTTTAGTTCTTCGGGCTTTCTAAAGCACTTTTAAAGTTGTTCTTTGGACATTGGCTGCTTTTTCACTCATTTACAGTCCAGTCCTTGTACCTGACCGTATTAGGTGTAATTTTCTTAAGTCACTGATTCATTAATCTTTCAAGCATAAATAAGACACCGAACTCAAGGGATGAACCAGTGGTGAACTTAGCACTTTGACACTTTTTGTACTGGTAGCTTGTAAAAAAACCAAAAAACAATAATCTGTTATTTCTTTTGTTGAATCTATGACAAAAAAGCAAAAATAAAACAGTTTGACAGGCATAAAACAATTTTTTTTTCTCCACCAATCAGGTGATTCCCTTTTGCTTTATAACTGCTGAAATAGACTTCCTCTCGCCGCAGCCCTGAATTGGGTGACTGGAAGAAAAGGGATGGAAGGTGATTCCCAAAGAGCTATTAGCAAGAAAAAAAAGGCATATCTCATGCAGTGTCCTTAAACAATCTGAAGAAAGTGGACAACTGGAGGACAAAAAACAGGCATAAAAAAAAACTTTATACTGCAGAGGAAGGGTTTCTTAAAGTCATGTCTTTAAGAAAAAGACCAAGACCACCAAAGACATGGCACAGGACCTGAGAGATGCATCTGGTCCTTCTGCTGATCCACCTACTGTTCACTGAAGCCTCATCAGAAATCGCCTCAGTGGAAGGGCGGCTGTCAAAAAGCCATTCTTAAGAAAGGGAAACGGGGAGAAAAGACTGAGGTATGCCAAATTACACAAGAACTGTACTGGAAATCAGTGGAAAAGGGTGTTTCAAATTGATCCCAATTTGAAATTTATTTTTCAAGATGTTGTCATCAATGTGTACGGAGATCAGAAAAGAGGTGGTATCTATGTCCATCTGTAAAGCGGAGATGCTGCACCTCAACATTACTGAAGCCGTGTGGGTTCACACTAACAGAGAACGGAACGAAAGGAAGCAAACATCCAAAGAAGGGCTTTGAAGGTGCTTCAAGAAGCGTGGAGAACTATTCCTGAAGACTACTTTGAAAATGACAAGAAAGCTTGGGAAAGAGATTTCAGGCTGCGTTGAAGAATAACGGTAGTCAAGCCAAATATTTAACTTTAAACCTCATTAGAATTATGCAAACTGCTTTTTTCTTTACATAGTTTATTTCCTTTATGTTGACTATACCCCATTTTCCTAGCAAAATAAAGACTTTTGCACATTACTGTAGTTTACATTTTTGGTAAAGTTATATCTTCAAGTCCCTGAAAACAAATTTATGAGGAATGAAAAAAAAATCTTAATTTACGGAAGATAAGTGTTTTGGGTTCGATTATGTTTGATTGACAGCATGTAAATAACTCACTGAAAGTCACATGCTTCAGATTCAAGGATTGTCTATCGCAGATCAAAATGTAACTAAAAAAAATAAAAGGTTTCTAGTTCTATATGAAATAAAATTCAGTGTTTATTTTCAACAACTGATATTAACTCTTAATATAAAAGTTTAATATTTTCTACATTTTACTCCAGAGCAATAATAAACTGAGATGTTTCATCAGAGTAAAGATGTCCATACCTAGGTACTCTGCCTGTTAATCTGGATTAAACTGATAGTAAAGATGTTTTACACATGTATACATGAATCCCGTGACTTCAGGGAAAAATTCTTCTTTTCCTTCAGAATTACTTTCACCTTAATCCTAACTGCCACTTAACATAATCCCAACCTCAAAAAAAGCATAATGATGTGTTATTTGGGCCTGCTTTGTGTCCCTATACAAAAGATTTGTCCTCATTAACTAAGTCCACAAACAGTTTAGGGTCTGCAAAACATTGTGCAAAACCTCGTCCACACACTCGCACACACAGAAATCAAACTGAGGAAGAAGCCATCAAATGTTGAGCACAACATCAGCACACCACAGAGCTGAAGAAGTCCATCGGTAGGCCATGAGGGAATATACAGTACAGTCAGATACGGTACAACACCCAGGGACACAACTGTAGACACCAGGCTTCCCATCTAATGCAGCACCTGCGATTTCAGATAAAGATATTTTCCTATAATGAAATCTGAAATCTATTCCAAATTGTAACACCTAAGAATGACAGAAGGGAAGCTACCCACTAATGTGAGTCAAATATTTTAACCAGCGTCCCTTAACAGACTGCTAAAAATCAAAGAGACGACTCTTCCCAATTCGAATCATGAAACGAGTCAATGACTTGAAAAGCACCTCCGTAATATCGCGTGGCATTTAAACAGCTTCTGCTGCAACAACAAGCTGTGTGCATTAGCGCAGTGAGTCTGGTATCTCAAGTTGCCAACTTACTGTACAAGGCAGACAGAGCCATTTATGGTGTGAAATGAACAATCTTCCTCTGCTTGTTTGTTTTGTTTTGCCAAGCGGGTGAGGAAAAACAAAAAAGAAATCAGATGTGGCAGCACTGTCACTGTCGGTAAAACCCACACCACTATGACTGAACTGAAAACAACAACAACCACCACCAACACCACACATGAACACAGAGCACGAATGTTTTTAATATCCAATTGCTTTCTTTTTATTGTTCCATTGTAACAGTACAGTATGGACGTCTCAGTGCTGCAGTTAGTTGTTTTTTTTTGTCTCGAGCTCAGCGCAAACATGGCATATCCACTGTCACCAGGGCTGAAAAATAGATCTGATGTGTGTGCAGTATACATAAAGAAACAAAGCCTCTTCAAGGAAACACAGCAATCGAGCCAAGAAAGTTACTAGAAAATGTATCAAGTTTGAAAAAGGCATGCTTTTGTCTTTTTTTCTTCTCAATATCATTTCTTTCAGTGTCATTGGGTAGCAATTGTTATGTGTTAATAAAGCACTTAATATAATATTTACCTTTAATAATACAATAATACATAGCCACAATTTGATTTTGTGTTTCAGTGCAAATAGATCCCAAATTATCTTGTGTAAAGATTGAGCCTTTTTCAAGTCCCCGCTTAACCAGTGCTACATGCATCCACCTGCAGAGCCCCCACAGCCTGTCCATGTCAGGCTTTGCTTCTTCCCTTCTCTGAGACTCAGAAAGATGTTAACACTGGATTTTGTCCCCTTTTTTCCCCAAAGGATGAAGGGTGGAGGGGGGGTTGTTAGCCTGTACAGAGTCACCACTGTCACCACATGGGCAAACACAATGTATGATAATCTTTGATGTAAGGCTTTAAAAAGAAAGTCATCCAACCATTTTCCTTTTCTTATGCAATACAGGGTCATGGGGAGAGCTGGAGGCTATGCCATCTGTCATAGGGTGAGGAAAGGCAACACCCTGGGTGGGTCTCCAGTGTGTTGCAGGGCTAACACATAGGGACAGATACCAATCATTTTCACATTCACACCTACAGTCAATTTAGAATCACCAGTTAACCTAAAACCCATGCATATCTTTGGAATGGGGGAGGAAGTCGGAGTAGCCAGAGAGAACCAAAGCAAACATAGGGAGAACATGCAAACACCACACAGAAGGGCACCAGACTGGATTCAAATCCAGGACCTTCTTTCTTTGAGGTAACCACTGCATTAACCAAAAGAAAATCATATCTGGCATATCTTCAAACAGCAATTTATAGAGATAGATAGATATCTTTTTATCAGGAAATAGGAATGGCGCTGTTGATGGTAGACAGGAGGTGGTTGAGAGTAGCCACTGTAAGTGTCATGACAACCTTTGTGCTGCCCTCTCATTTAAAGGCAGATTGCATTTTGATGCTGTCACATTACTTACACCTGTTTAAAGAGAACAAATACATGATGATCTCATGTATTTAAATATGGTAGTATGAATATATCTAGCATTTGTAATATATATAAAAAAAATCTCTAAAATTAGAAATCTCCTGTCTCAGGTGATGCTGAAAAACTACTTCATGCATTTATTACTTCTAGGCTAGACTCCCAAAAACTAAAAAGCCTTCAGTTGATCCGAAATGCTGCAGCAAGACTACAGACTGGGACTAGAGAGCGCGTATTTCTCCTATATTGGCTTCTCTTCATTGGCTCCCTGTCAAATCCAGAATTGAATTTAAATCCTTCTCATCACTTACAAGGTCTTAAACAGTAAGGCCCCCCATCTCTTCTGAGGAACAAACTTCCAGTTTGGATTTAGCAAACAGATGTTAAGAGCAGACATTTTAAGATTAGGCTTAAAACTTTCCTTTTTGATCGAACACATAATTACAGCTGGATCGGCTGACCCTGAATCCGCCCTCAGTTATGCTGCAGTAGGTCTAGGCTGCTGGGGGCTTCCCAAAATGCCCTGAGCGTTTCTTCTTCACTCACTATGTGTTTACACACCAATGTGCATTTAATCATTAGTTATTATTAATCTCTGGCTCTTCCACAGTGTGTCTTTGTTCTGTCTTCTCTTAAAAAGCCTCTTAAAGTAAAAAAGCACCTGCAAAAACAGGTCGAAACATATCTGGTGTTTTTTTTTAATTGGCACATGCATTCAGATTTAGTTCAGTTTTCAGCAAATCACTAGTTGATAATGCAGTTATATTTTGGAAACACTTTAATCATTATGACACCACAATACTAAAAGACTTTCAGGCAATTGTGCACAAGTGAATAAGTGTGAGAACCTAAAATTACAATTTTAGGTTCTCATACTAAGAAAACCTAAAACTGTACTGTTGTTGTTTTTTTGACGGGTGATGGGTGTCCAGAATTCCTTAAACACAACTCATAAAATGTGATAATTACCTTCTGTGCCTGACCAACACTTAAAAAAAGGACAAAATTTTAAGTTTGTTATAACATAAGTCTGAAAAAAAAGTGTCAATATGAAAAGTAGTTATTAAAAACTGCTTAGAAAACTAATAATATAAGAAAAGAAACATTACTTTACATTTGAAATGTTAACTGAGCAAAAGATAAAACTGAGAATCATGTAAGACGTTTACATATATGAGCAAGAAAAATCAAAAGTTGAACATTGAATCAGTGGCCACATATTATTTGATAGAGTCAAATGTTGTCCTGAATTATCCAGTGGACTAAGGGCCTAAAGAAAGGAAAACAAAAGTTGTTTAAAAAAAACTGCTTAAAAGTGGACATTAACTGTTGAGTGCAATCAAAATTATGCCAGTTAAAAACAAAGCCTGTTTAAAGATAAGGGTTTCCATAAAGGAATTAGACACTGCATTAAAGACAAAAGATTGCTTCACCCCTAAGAATCTTCAAAAAGTGTAAAACATTACATATATTCATGTTGGCAACTAGGGTGGACTAAAGCAAACTTATCCTACATTCTCTTTTAAAATAAGAGTATGATCTACCGACCAGTTGGAGTGTCCACCTCATCCTCCGCAACACCATCTAAAATCCAAAACAGTTCATGTCAGTCTTGATGCATGCTCAATCATCTAGATAAGGACACCTCAAAAAGTTGATTCTGTTCATTTGGACGTAGCATTTTCACTCATCCCAATAACTTCTTCAGTCACTTAGATGAGTGACGAAACGTTTCTCCCACTGAAAATGCTACGTCCAGATGAACAGAATCAACTTTTTGGGAGTTCATGTTAGTATGTAAAAACACATATCACTGTGCTGTTTTGGATAGAATTATCACTGAATAATTAGTTTTTAAAACATGTAATGATTTATTGGTATATGAACACGTGTTAATATCTGAAATTGTCTACAGAAAAAAGAGAGCACATTGTGCTTACACTTGACACCTGAGCAGGTGGAGTTGCAGCTGTTGTAGTCGTGAAATCTGTTTCCATTTCCAGAGCAACCAGTCCAAATGAATTCTTTGCATTTTTTATCACTGGAATCATAGTAGTACTTCAAACAGTTGCCATTACATCCACCTTCAGCTCTTTTTAGGAGGCAAGCTTTAGATGCTGTTCAGAGAAAATGTGGTCATCATCATCATCATCATCGTCGTCAAAGTAGGCATAACAGTTGTTCCAGAGTTGGTTTGCTCATTTTAGTTTAGTTTGTATTATTTTAAAATCTTGCATCTTAGTTTAGTTATTATTAGCTTCAGTGTTTGTTTTGGCTTTTTTAATTGTTATTATGAAAAAGGTTTTTATCAGAGGTAAAATTTAAAAACAAATATTTAAATACTAATACAGCATGTTTCAAGGCAATCCACTTTTAGACATGTAGACATCTTAAGCTTCAAACATTTACCAAAGCCTCAGGCATGTTGCCAGTAGATTTTAGTAAAAATAAAGATGCTGCTTCTAATTTTTTTATTTAGAAAAAATTAGCAGTTAACAAAAATTTGCTGATCTTTGAGAACTTGGTGACATCTGGCTGGTAACCAGGGCGAACACTTTGTTCCTGCAGCCTCTTGTCTGAAGTAATTATATGTAGAAAGGGTTCATATAAAAGTCTGAAAATCTTAAAAAAACACAAATGTTCTTCTCTCTATATATAGGATTCTACTTTGTCAGACAATTCATGCTCCAAAGTACTCCGAAAATAAGGAAGTAGGACAAATTTTTCATCTTGTCACATCTGCTTTAGGTGGTCATTGAAGATACGTGACATACATTTGTCACCTGAGGGTTATCAGTTAAACATAATAAATTATTCAGTTATTCTTTTGTCCTTATAAATCTTACCATCAGTAGGCTAGATATTCTCTGCATTGGGTGAACAGTTTCTCATGCACTCTGCTTCGTTTTCAAAGCGGTTGGCATTTCCTCCTTCACCTTTATATATGAAAGGACTGCACTGATCTTTGGTGGAGTCATAATACACAGCAAAAATGAAACTTGAGCCATGACCTTCATCAGGGGGTAAATAACACTTATCTGATGGATGAGAAAAAAGAATCTGTGACACACATTTTATTAACAAAATGTAAGACAGTCACTGCACAATACACTGTGTTTCAGTTAAAATCAGTACATGCACTGCAGAAAACAGAAGATCTTTACATCATCTCATCAACTTTTAAAATGATGCATTTCTTCTTCAATAACTACAGAATGCAGTGATTTGATCATTTAGACTCTGTCACTGATTCATTTAGAAGTAAAGATAGGGTGGGCTTTATCGCTTTATAAAAGCTTGTTTACAAAAAAGTTTGTAAATTGCAAATTTAAGAGGATTGTTCCTCAATGTTAAATAACAAAGAATGACTGGATCTAATCATCTATTTTGAATATTTATCATTAACAAAGTCACATAATCTAGAAAAGACACATGTAACTCTCCTGTATTTTGGACAGAATTATCACTGATTATTTTAGAACATGTAATGAGTTATTGATATATTAACATATGTAAATATCTGAAACTACGTGTAGACGCAAGAGAGCACACTGTTCCTACCTTTGACACCAGAACAGGTGGAGTTGCAGCTGTTGTAGTTGTAAAATCTGTTTCCATTTCCAAAGCATCCGGTCCAAATGAATTCTTTGCATTTTTCCTCCCTGGAATCATAGTAGTACTTCAAACAGTTGCCATTGCATCCACCTTCAGTTCTTTTTAGGAGGCAAGCTTTAGATGCTGTTCAGAGAAAATGTCATTATCATTATCAAAATAGGCACGATCATTGTTTTTTATCTTTTGATTTATTTTCCAAAGGCATTTTGTCAACAGATTTCACCAAACTGACAAAGTCAAAGGACATTTTATCTTTATTTTTAAAATGTTATTTTAGATAGTTTTATAAGTAAACAAAATTGTTACAGTTTTCTTTCTTTCTTTCTTTTTTTATACTATAGTTAGTTACTATACAGGCATTGCCCAAAGTGGGGGAGAAAGAGCGAAACCACAACCCAAAACCACAGTAAACCTACTAAGACTATTATACTGAGTTATAATTTTACCAATAACCAAAGAAAAATCAGTGTAATGCTCACTTGTCGATGGGGTCATGAAAAGAGAAAAAGAAAGATCTTTTTTAGATACATATACAGATTGTTAATTAAAATAAATAATCTAGATACATTTCACTATAGAAGAAATTGTCAGAATCTAAATTCTAACAGTTTCACTCTCTTAGCCCTAATTTGCACTGCCACAGTACTACACACAGATATACTCTGACATATTTGTGGAAAAAGTCTCTGACCCCTTGGGCTATTATGGCTAAAGAAGATTGTCGACTACTATCTACTTTTAACATCTCTGTTATTGGGATTAAGCGTCTTTGAATTCATCAACAAAGTGTACCATGTATAATCATCACCGTTTTGTATAAAATTTGAGTTCATGTTAACTGTAGTATGAAGTATCATAATCTTGCAGGTTATCTGTATTTTTTCCCTGCATGTTTGGGACCATTTTCTGCAGTGCAAAGAAAGTTAGAAATGTTTTGAGAAATGTGCTGAAGCAATTGTAAAATTATAATTAGTAGTCCTGCTGCTCTTTGAGCACTTGGTGGCATATGGCTGTTGCGCAATGTGAAGACTTTGTGCATGTCCTACATGACATTATATTTTGCATCTTACCATCTGAGGGTTATCAGTTAAACATAATAAATTATTCAGTTATTCTTTTGTCCTTACAAATCTTACCATCCATAGGGTAGATATTCTCTGCATTGGGTGAACAGTTTCTCGTGCACTCTGCTTCGTTTTCAAAGCAGTTGGCATTCCCTCCTTCACCTTTATATATGAAAGGACTGCACTGATCTTTGGTGGAGTCATAATACACAGCAAACTTGAAACTTGAGCCATGACCTTCATCAGGGGGTAAATGACATTTATCTGATGGATGAGAAAATATAAGACAGTCACTGCACAATACACTGTGTGTTTCAGTTCAAATCAGTAGATGCATTGCAGAAAACAGACTTTGTAAAAGAAAATCTATCAGACTAATAGATACTGATAGATTGCAGGTAAGAAACTCTTTTTATTTTAAATGGTGCATTTTTTTTTCAGTAAGTAGTAACTAATCATCTGTTGTCCAGTAACAAAGTCAGAAAATCTGGAGAAAACACATTTAAGTGTCCCGTGCTTTGGATAGAATTAGCGGTGACCTATTAATTTTAAAACATACAGTGATTTATGGACATATGAACACAATATCTGGAAGTGTGTGTAGAAGAAAGACGACACACTGTGCTCACCTTGGACAACAGCACAGGTGGAGTTGCAGCTGTTATAGTCAAAAAATCTGTTTCCATTTCCAAGGCATCCGGTCCAAACGAATCTTTTGCATTTTTTATTAATGGAATCATAATAGTATCTCAAATATTTGGCATTACATTCACCTTCAGCCTTTTCTAAGGTGCAAGCTTTAGATGCTGTGTAGAGAAAACATCACCATCATCATCGTAATTAAAATAGTCATAGCAGTTGTTTTTAATGTTTCCAGTTATTTTATCTACTAAAAATCTCAGGTGAGTTTGAATCTCAGTAACCTTGACCTGAAGATTAGGTTAGTTTTGTTATCATTAGCTTCTGTAATTTTAGCCTTTTTAGTATAATTGATTGAAAGGTTTTTGTCAGAGCCAAGATTTAAGAAATTCATCACGGATATTAAATTTTCTAATTTCCTTATTGTTAAAAACATCTTATTTTTATTTAGTTTAATAAGTTCTAAAAATAATTCGTTGCTATAAGGGCAGTGTCCAAGGTAGGGGAGAAATAGCAACACTTCAACCCAAAACCACAGTAAGCGTAATAGGACCACTATAGTGGGTTAAACACTGACAACAACCAAAGACAAATCAGTGTTTTATTTATATGAATATGATGTCATGTCTTCTGCTGGTAATCTCTCCACTTGGGTCAAAAAGAGGTCTTAGTTACTGTTCCTGCAAGTAAAGTGTAACTGTGGCACAATTGGGGAATCTGTAACAGACTGTATTCTTTTGGTATTTTGTTATTTTAGTGAAATGTTATCACTTTATAAAAAGCATCTAATTCATAAGCATGACCTGTGGACCTGAAGTCTACAGTTTTCCTGGTCACCATGTGAACAATGTCAAGATTTTGACACTGATAAAAGTAGTAACACAGAAGGCCAAAGCAAGACAAAATGAACCTTACCTAAATGTGTCAGGACAGAAACTATCCAGAAAATAGCTTCACTTCACAAACACAAAAAAACTATTGTGGTTTGGCATGAAAATCAATGGATCCTCTAAAATCCAACGCCCCCGGTACCGGGGGCTGGAGGGGGAACATCCGGTTTCATGGGCTGTGACCCCAGGTCTGTTATGTAAATATGGACAAGTGTGGTATCCACAGAAACATTGGAATCTCAGCTAAAAGCTCATAGAAACCATTTCTATGGCCAGCAAACACAGCTAAAACAACAAACAAATAAAAGAGCAGGTAAACAAATTCCGCAATCCCTCGTTCACCTGACAGCACGTAAGCAGACAACCTAAGGCTCTACTGAAAGTCAACATCTCACAGATTCCAGAACTGCAACATTCATCATCCTCCGACCAAAATTCAGC